>PVIH01005014.1:0-130505 GCA_004025045.1 Sigmodon hispidus | reverse complement strand
GATAAGCATGGCTTATCAAGGGAAGAAATACAAATAAGATTGCTACACCTATATTTTCTTTGTGTTCATCTTTCCCTCTGAATTTTTTTTTCCATCCCTGTATATCCTTATTCAAGGTCTCTTCCCCCTCCCAACACATCTGGTCATTTTTTTCCTCTGTAACTCCCCATCCCCTCCCTGGGCAGGGAGCAGACAGTCCCATAGTCCCACTGACCCAGTAATGCTTAGATCAGTCTCCACTTCTGGCCAAATCCAGTCCTTTCCCCCCTCCCTCAAGAGTGAGTCAGGTGTTCCTCTAGGTGGAGTGGGATATAAAGGGTCAGTCCAGGGTGTTTCTGATCCCAAGCTGTTCCGTGGTTGTGGTTTGCTGCTTGGGCATGTTTGGCTTTTTTTCTTGTTTGTTTGCTTAGAGACCACTAGTGAGTGAGTACATCCCCTGCTTATCTCTCTGAGTTTGTGAGACTTCGCTCAGGAGGATATTCTCCAAATCCATCCATTTGCCTGTGAATTTTAGGATATCATTTTTCCTTGCTGATGCGTAGTATTCCATTGTGTAGATGTACCACAGTTTGTTAATCCATTCTTCAGTTGAGGGACATCTAGGTTGTTTCCAGGTTCTTGCTATTACAAATAATGCTGCTATGAACATAGTTGAGCTAATACCTTTGGAGTGTGAATGCGTTCTTCAGTTGAGCGGCATCTAGGTTGTTTTCAGGTTCTTGCTATTATGAATAATGTTGCTATGAACATAGTTGAGCTAATACCTTTGGAGTGCAACTGTGCATCTTTAGGGTATACACCCAGAAGTGGTATTGTTGGATCCTTGGGGAGATTGATTTCCAGTTTTCTGAGAAACCTCCATACTGTATTTCAGAGTGGCTGAACAAGCTTACACTCCCACCAACAATGGAGGAGTGTTCCCCTTGCTCTGCAACCTCTCTAGCATAGGCTGACATCTGTGTCTTTATCTTAGCCAATGTGACAGGTATAAGGTGGTATCTCAGAGTTGTTTTGATTTGCATTTCTCTGATTGCTAAAGAATTTAAGCACTTTTTCATGTGCCTTTCAGCCATTTGTAATTCTTCTGCTGAGAATTCCCTTTTTAGTTCTGAACCCCATTTTTTGATTGGGTTATTCAAGGTTTTGGGCTCTAGTTTCTTGAGTTCTTTATATATTTTAGAGATCAGTCCTCTATCACTTGTATGGTTGATGAAAACCTTGTCTCCTTCTGTAGGTTGTCGTTTTGTCCTATTGACAGTGTCCTTGGCTTTATACATTTTTTGTATATTCTCAAAAACCTTGTTTACAAGAATGTTTGTTAATGTTGAATTGGACAAATTAAAGTTTAGACATGATGCCCATATTCAAGGCATATTCAAAACAAGGGTATAGTAAAACCTAAAGAGAAAAAGTGAATTATGGAAAAAATATTCCCTGGGTACCCGCTTTTTAAGTAGAACTGTGAATGTTATAGTTTCTTGGGTTTTAAATGTCTTCTTCCTCTACACAACTCACACATCACTCACTTGGTAGTTGAGATTAGTGCTGTGCTTTCAATGTAACTTGGGTTTTCATAACATAATTTTAAATATTCTAAAGTAAATATTTTTTATTATTTTCACTTATAAATATGAAATTACCTACTGAAAATATATTTTAAAATATTTGTAAAAATGTAACATGTAAATTATTCTAAAGCTAAAGCCTTAAAATTTCCTCAAACTAACTTTTGGTCACATAATCATCTGTGTTTTTAATAAACATCTTCATAATTAAGTGACAAAATTGTGAGCATATTTTATAGTTCATTTTAGCTTATCTATTTGTATATTTCCACATGCATTCTAGGAACCCCTCCTGTAACATGAGGCTTCTGGCCCCATCAGGTTAGATTTCCAGACAAGTCCACGGCCACTCAGGCCCCCAATATGACTCAGATGCTTCATTAATTTTATGCAGTTTGCCCTATGTCTCTGGCACATTGCTAGCTAGCTCTTTCATCTTAATTCAACACATTTCCCTTTTTCTGCCTTGCCACATGGTCCATGGCAGAAAAGGGGAAGTTATGTGGGAATGTCTTTCTACACAATGTGAATATCTTTCTTTAAATAAAGGAACCATTTTTGGCCTGTGGTAAGCACCATAGAGGTAGGCAGGGAAACTGGAGTATAGAACATATGTAGGAGGAGGAGGGCAGAGTGAGAGAGATTGATCCAGCTGCCAAAGAATCAGCATGTAAGGTAACACAGGTGAGCCACTTGATAGATACAAGTTTTTAATCACATTATTTAACTTGATCTAGATTCATAATTCAGCCCTGTCTGACTTACTACATTACATATTGGAATATCACTGTATATGCCTTTTTATTTATTCAACGTGTTCTTCCTTTAATAAGCAGAAAAATACTTTATAACACAAGTACATGCTATTGGTTGTTGGCTCAAAAATTCCCAATAACATACACTTTATAAAGATATATGAAATAATCATATGTTATTAAACTTAGTGGTTCTTGGTAGTCTTTTCTTTAGTCTCATATTGTTCAACCCTGTGATATGCATCTTAATCTTCTGACAACTAATTTATAAGAAAAACATCTTTTGGAATCACAACTTTGGAGGTTTATGACCAAGATCATGGGCTTTTGCTTCTAGATTTCTTGGTAGACATGTCTCACTTTGAGAGGAATACATGTATACCGAAAAGCTGTTGTCATCATATAAAAATTCAGAGTGATAAGAGACAAAGAGTGTCGCAGCCCCTTCAGCAAGCATAGCAATGGAATATGAAACACTAAACACATCCTACTTCCCAAATGTACCATCATCTCTCATCAGTGTCACTATAAAATTCAAGATTTGATAACATTGAACTCTTAGAAAACACCCAGATCCATACCCAAATAAGATATTGAAATACTCCTGAATTTTATCCTCCTTATTTACTGTGTCTAGCTACAATTACCTATTGAGCAATTGGTAGCACACAGTGGTTGTCATATCTGTACCACTACAGGATATAAAATATTGTTTCTTTGTTTTAAATGTCTTTGTCTCTCACTGAAGTCATGTTTAGGCCAAATTTTAAGCCTTTTTCAATTCCCTTGTATAAGACATCTATCTATACCCTATTCTGCATTGTCCATAAGAAATGACTGTGATATATTCTTCACTACATTTCAACCTCCTAATGTATATTGCCTTTATTAAACACTATTTAGGTAACAGACAAAATGAGATATGAGGAGAATTTCCATCTTAAAAATTATATATCAATACTGTCTAAATCTTTTATGTTGAGTATTGATATTACTTTATTAACAAAAGTATATAAATAATTCATCTTTGTTAAAATATCTGTTGTATACAAAATATTTATACAACAGAGAGACGATGGAATCTCAAGTATATCTGTTCCTGTCAAACATTACAGGATATTGTCAATGCTGTCTATTAGCCTACAGACTTGAAATTAAGGCCTTATTGCTGAAAATAATGCACACTCAAAGAGTTCACAGAACAAAGATAAATCAAGCCAGTGTACCATTAGAAATTTTATTCCAACTAGATAGCTGACATTGCTGGAAGGTGATACCTACACCACTGAAGGAGAAAAGTAATCAACAGTCGTAGACAGCTATGAACTCTACAAGCTACAATAATGACTGATTTGCCACCGAATACCTTCTGGTGCAATATTATTTATTTTCTGATGGATCAAAAGCCAAGTCTATAAGACAGAACTGTTAACTAGGCTAAGATAATATATACAAATATGTTATAAATACTACAAGAAGATTTAGACTATCATTCTGCCAAAAAATATAGTATTAAAATTAATTACTAATGAATTACTGATAAGTCCATAGAAAAAAATGCACATGTCAAGCATCATCAGAAAAGATTCATTTTAAAATAGATGATAGATAGAACAGAAATATTCAATTGGTCAAGATGTAGAGAATAAGGAACCATGGAGTGAGTGTTCCATCCTAAATGGGTAAAACATATCACATCCCTTTTCACCAAGTGTCATAGAATTTATGGATAGGGCTCAGGGAACGTCATAAGAGCAGGAGTGAAAAATAATCTTGAGAAAACAGATGTTTTCTAGACAGAACAGGGCAGTAGTATATAGAAACTTATTCAGCAATTCTGACCATAAGCAAAATATTTATATTTCAGCATGGAGGCAGGAGGGATACATAAAATTTCAATGTTACATGGGCAGCCATTGGCATATGATAGTTGCTGGGAGATTTAGAGTCAGTTTATTTCCTTTTACTTATATGTTTAGTGATGTGACCTCTTGTAAGTTGACTACATTCTAAGGCTTGTCATAGTATTAACAATAGTTGAATAATCCAAATTGAGCTTGCTTATGGAGAATAAAAGAAACACCACACTTGAGATCATAGGTAGATGAGGGCAAATAAGGTACATATGAGTATATGTGGCTAGGTTAGTGGGTTCAATATAAACAGATACATGGTATAAGAATTGCAAACAATAAAAATATTTTTTTTAAAAATCATAATATTGAACTGTTTTGAAGGAAATTAAGATATAAAGCATTGTTTTATTTTGTATGACCTACTAAGGAAAAAATAACATACTAATAAGAACAAAATTTAGTTGTTTTTTTTGTCATGCTACAAGTAAAATAGCTACATGAATAGAGTTTTAACTTAGAAAGTTATTATGTCATACTCTATAGTATTTTAACTGAAAAGTATAAAAAGTAATGGTATTAGTGGAAATATATCTGCATTAAGAAACATGATAAGTACTTAATAGCAAAAATATAGCTTATAATTTATGATATAGTCACTAAAATAGAAACTTTGGATGATATGAAACATATTTTGTTATAAAGGAAAACCACAAATACTACACAAGGTCAAAAGTATTCATGCTTTTACATTTTTTCCATTAAGTTTTCCTAAAATAATTTATTCTAAAATTGAGAAATTACATTTTAATCTTTAAAGACATGTAATATAGTTGAAAATCCCATCTGGACTGTAATATTAACCACGAAACAAGATATTCTAAATGTAAATTTCTAGCCACTTTTATTTACATTTTTCTTTTAAGTCACCTTTAAATACTAGGTGTTATATTAGCAGTAATGTACTAGACTTGGAAAATATCCAATGGTTTAATCACTCATGCAAGTTCTGAATGAATGTTTTTCTTCTGAACCATTGATACATTAATACAAACAGTAATGAATAAAACTAGTTTCAATTTAAATGTTAAATACTTAGCCAGTGTATTTTGTGGGAAAAATTAAGCTTTTGGCTGCATAATAGCTTTCTAAGTTAAAACTTTATTCATGTAACTATTGGACATATCAATCCTAATAGAATTTTACAGCACATATTTGACAGGGTGACTATCAGCTTTATATTTAACCTTCTTGAAAATCTTTAGTATTTTTAGGTATAAATATCAGTTTAAGTATAAATTTTGTTTAAATAAATGTTTTGAAAATTATATGTATTAAAAGTTTTAAAATGTGATTTTCTTCTATAAATGAATATTTTTAAACTCATTTAACATTAAGCCTTTGTAAGATGATTTAATCCTTATTAAAAGATGCATGCCAATTGTATTAAAATGTGTCATCCAGTTGACTTAAATAAATAAATGACTAGATTTGTAACATAGTATATGCTTTAAAAATATTATGGGCTAATAATTTAATAATGTAATGAATCAAAATTGTTTGTTCTTCATTTAAATCAGTAACAGTGGCAAATTCACTGTTACTTGTGAAATTTTCTTCTATCATGGCACCTTCCATACTCTTGCTTTGAAAGACAATTAATATTGTAAATGTAAATATACTCAACATTTTTAATTGTACAAAATTCTATCTAAGGAGTGTAACGTCATTGCTGTATTGACATATATTTTCTAACTTATGTAGTACATTTGTAGACAGTATTTACTTGGTATTTTCTTAGCAAGCTGAGTTGCATTGGATATTGAGAACTGTAGAGGTATTATATAAAATCTTTGATCCCAAGTAAATTTATAAGATCAATGCTAATAAAATCTTGAATTTCCTACTTTAAAACTGAGTCATTTGTTTCATGCATGATGACAGGGGTGTCACACTGACGGAAAGAGAGTTGCTTCGGTAAAATTATTATCAATATGTCTAACAAAGTCATTATGACTACACATAATATACATATTTTAAGTATTTTTGTTTTATTTGTGTACATATTTTAAGTTTTAGGCACATATTTTAACTATTTTTCCATAATGTATATCACTCTTTTCCTCTCTTTATTAAGAAATTTTACAAAGACCGGTTGATCTTTCTGAGTTCAAGGCCATCTTAGTCTACAGAGGGAGTTGAGTTTTATGAGACAGCTAGAGAAACTCTGTCTCAGAAAACAAAAAAACAAAAAGAGAGAGAGAGAGAGAGAGAGAGAGAGAGAGAGAGAGAGAGAGAGAGAGAGAAAGAAAGAAAAAAACTTAAAATAGGGGTTGAGATAAAGTTTAGTGGTAAGAGCACTGACTAGTCTTCCAGAGTATTCCATTCAAGTCACAACACACACATGGCACATCACAAGTACTGGTAACTGTAGCTATTGGGAATACAATGGCCCCTTGTTCCTCATTTCAAAATGAACACACATGCTTCACCAGCATTGGAATAGTCAAAATACCATACACAAGAAATAAAAATGTATTTTTAAAAATGTATTTATTTTTGCCAGTTATTTTTGGTTCCACCCTAGATCTCTTCCAATTTTTGGCCATCCAGGATGTGTCTGTCATGGGCTGTCTCTCATGGCATGGAACCCAAGTTAAACTGATCATTGTTTGTCCACTCCCATAAGCTTTGATCCAACATTGCCCTAGCACATCTTGTAAGCAAGATAGATTTGGTGTTGTAGGTTTGATGGTGGGGTTGTCCTAGTCCCTCCACTAGATGCTTTGCCTGGTTACAAAAGATGGCCGTTGATTCTTAAAAAAAAAATATACTGCAATATACATAGATCTGAGTCTAGCCCAATCATCAAAATTGCTTCCTACAACAGCTGATGGGAGCAGATGAAGAGACACAAATCTTTACTTCAGGCAGAGCAGACCTCAGAGAATTCTCTGAAAGAGTGGGAATACTGATTGAAGGAACAAGAGGGATCGAAGATACAAGGAGAATGCAGACCACAGGATCAATTAAGCAGGACTCAGAGGGGCTCACAAAGACTGAAGAGGCAACCACAGAGCCAGCATGGGTATGTTCTAATCCTCTGCATAAAGATTGTGGATAATTTTGGGTTTTGTGGGACTACTAACAGTGAGAATGAGGTTATCCGTGACTATTTTGCCTGCTCATAGTACCTTTTTACTCCGATTATGTCATTCAGCTTTGAGATGAGTGAGGAGGGATTGTGCCTACTCTTCCTGCATCATATTATGCCATTATCATTTGATTCCTCCAGAATCCTGCTCTTTACTGAAAGGAAGTGGAGAAGTAGTGGATTTGGGGAAAAGGGGAGGTAGAGAGAGACTGGAGGAGTGTAAGGATGGAAAGCTGTGGTTGGGATGCATTATATGAGAGAAGAAAAGATAGAAAACAAAAAAATATATAATTAAAAGAAATTTACACTAGTTGTTGGCCCACTCTCAATCCTAAAAGCAAAACTCAACTGCAAGAAGATAAAGCAAGAGAAAAAGACCCTCACAAGTTGGAAAAAAATCGTGTTTTCTGGTCTCATCTTTACAGAGTACAAGGCACTTTGATGAGAGCTTGTGTAAAAGTTATGCATCCTGAGTTATATCCACCAATTGGCTGGTGTGGGAACACTTTGCTCTTTGAAAATAGCAAACATGATTAGCCTTTCACCACCAGCTATGTAAGTTCCAATTTTTAAGTAAAATACATTAGTTGAAATTTAAAAGTCATTTTTAATGTTCACATGGGAATTTATGCATGTTGTATTTCATGAGTGGTTCACTTCTCCTCTACACGCAATCCAATAATATTTTCTATTTTTGCTTTCTGAAAATTCTTAAATAAAGTGAAATTTTTATTGGTGCTTATACTTTAAGTGCTCCCATTGAAAATAATTTCCAATCATTTGGTATTTAAAAGGAAATGATCTGAAAGAATCAATAAGCAATTAGTTGCTGCTGAATACATTAGCTACAAGTGAAATGGAGTGCTTATTCCAATAGATAAGTGCATAGTCAGCTGCTTCTGTTAATGTGTTCAAATAAATAACACTAAAAGCAAATTTATCGTGATATTAATGACTTTTGTCCTCAAAAATATTACAGAAGATGCTCTACTTCAAGTGTCTGCTAACTAGACAGATAGAAGTGGTGAGAGAAAGAAAACTCCATCTGCTATCAATTATAGGTTAACACCTCTAAATAGAGAGCAACAGAGAAAGATACCCTACATTGTGTTGTGTCCATATTTGAACACACATGCAATCACACACAGAATACACACATACATATACACAGAATCTCTAAGTTATTCATATATACCTAAAAATACAATAGAATGATGGCTGTGAGGATGTGATAAAAAAAGGAAACTAGTTCTTTCCAATGAGTAAAAAAATGTGAATAATGAAAATTGTAAAATCATTTAGTTCAACAAAGTGGCATAACTGATCCATGAGACACGAGAAAGCTGGTAGATAGGATAAGTTGTTAGTTGATATATATTAAATATAAATGGGCTTATACATAATAATGCACAAAGATGACAAGTATATACATAGGTATGAATATGACCAAAAACATCAATGAAGAAAATACATATCTCAGAAATAGCCATTATTTTCAGTCTCCTCTAGTGACAATAGACTGTAAAAGCTATAGGAAAAGAATATAAGTTTAGATCTCTCAGATGACATCAACAAAGTAGCATTTCAGAGGATTTAGATGACGAAATCAGTTCAGAAACAACCAGGAGCAGTAATTAATCCACCATAGAACTCCTTTATGGATACTGTTATAACACATGGTTTCATTCCAGAGCCATGTACTCTATCTCAAACCTCGCAGCACACCCAACACTAAAGAGGCTCACTTAATTCTAATTATTCCCAGACTGCAGCTATTGTAAAAACTGTGAACTTTCAATCCAAATTAGCACATTCTTTAACACAATTTGACCCAGGACAAATCAATGACAAATAGAGGGCTAGTATTTAGGAAAGCAAACTAAATATTTTCATTTATAAGAATATGATAATTTGTCTTTTATCAAGACATTACAGCACATTTTCTTGAACATGCCTTGAGTTCTTTTGCTTGCTCTCATATGCTCAGCTTATTATGTAATCATTAAATTTCTATCAGGTAATAGATGTATAAGGGTTTCCCTGAACAATCCCATTCACCTTGTGAGATGATGAGTTGATATATGCCCATCATAAAATGTCCAAGTTAATGCAGTTAATTCACCCACATGGCCAGGATGTTCTCACAGTGATTGACATTCCTTGACAACTTAATGCTTCATTTGTTTAGCTGGTGCTTCACTAAACTTTCAATAAAAATTACCCAGTGACTTGACTTTCAGAAAGTATATTGAAAGGCATGTATAACCTAGTCGTATGTTTTCTATTTTCTATACTATAACAGTGAGAGGGATAAATATATATCTAAAAAACAAAATACAAATGTAGTAGAGTGAACAATTAAGTTAATTTTTTATTGAAACAATCTTAAGTCAAAAGTTTTGTAATAATTATCTCAAGTTTGAAAGAAGATGAAAAAATATATTTAAAATTACAATTGCTTCAGATTTTGCAGTCTAGTTATATAAACAAAGTTTAGCTGACTAAGGGAACCAAGTATACTTAGTAACCATTATTTAACACATAATCATTTCAAACAACTGTTCTAAGTTCTGGCAATGCAAAAAGTACAATATCCTTTATCTTCAAGATTATGACATAGAGTTATAATAAAGAGAACAGAGGAAGGCTTTGCTAATGCCCATGGTTCTGAGGAATTTGTCCTTATCAATGCTTATGACATAGAGTTATAATAAAGAGAACAGAGGAAGGCTTTTCTAATGCCCATGGTTCTGAGGAATTTGTCCTTATCAATGCTATACATTTAGGCAAGACTCTAACCACCACCTACACCTTTACTCAAGGCTTCTTTTGCCCCCCTCAGAATGTGACATCCAGTCATTTTCACTTCCATACAACTACTTTCCATGACTCCATTCACCAGACCTTTATGATGCAATTGCTTCAAACATGTTCACTTTTTTCCCATTTTTCTTTCTATCTGAATTGTGTTATCCTTACTGAAATGTATTTCTTGTTCTACTCCTGAAATTCTGTGTGAGTTCTGTACTCTTGCTTCTTTAGAATAAATGGCTTTTAAAAAATTTACACAATAATATTGCGAATTAGCATGTACCATATTTTGAGATTTAAAATATCTTGTCATAATATAGGCCAATAAAACAAAAAGATTTTAAAATAATCAATATAGGTGAAACAAGAACGGGAATTAATAATTTAAAATAATTTTGGCTGAGAAGTGTGTGGTAACAATTTGATAGGTATTAGAAAGATGGAGGCACTATGGGTAATTATAATGACACAGAGTCATGACTCATAGGCAAGGTGATTATTAGCTCTAATTTTCATGTGTATGCCCTGAAAGTTAAAGGGATCTGAGGTAGCAAAGATACTTCTGCTATTACTGGTAAGAATTTTATGTCTATAGAAAACATTAATGGTTCAGGCTAAGATTAAAGTCATGCTGACTAAAATGTATAAATATTTAACTGCCAGGTGTGCATATGTCTTACATAAGTTACATAAGCATTCTACCATTGAACTATATTTGCAGTCCCAAATCATACATTCACACAGCAGGAACACTAATTTTAGTATATTATAATGATTGTGATAGTTGGAATGAAAGTGACCCACATATCATTATGTATTTGAATGTCTTCTCCCTAGCTGGTTGAGCTGGTTGAAGAGGATTAGATTGGGCTTGGGGTGTGGCCTTGGTGGAGAAAGTGTATTACTGGAGGTGGGCTTTTAGGTTTCAAAAGCTGATGCCATGGAGCATTCTCTCTCTCTCTCTCTCTCTCTCTCTCTCGACCAGGTTTTAAAATTCTCAGCTATAGCCTCAACATCTGTCTACATGCTGCTATGATCTTCACCATTATAATAATGCACTAAACACAAAACCATAAGAGGCACTCAATCAAATGCTTTTCTTTCTTTTTTAAAAAAGAATTTTTAAAATATTTATTATTTTATTATTATTATTATTATTATTATTAACAAAGAAGTCACACTTTCTAACCCTGTATATCCCTATTCAAGGTCCCGACCCCCTCCCACCACATCAGGTCATTCTCTCTTCTCCACAAATACCCATCCCCTCCCTGGGCAGGCAGCAGGCAGTCCCATGGTCCCACTGACCCAATATTGCTTAGTTCAGTCTCCACTCCTGGCAGATCCAGTTTTCTCCCCCCTCCCTCAAGAGTGAGTCAGGTGTTCCTCTAGGGGGAATGGGATCCAAGATGTCAGTCTAGGGTGTTTCTGATCCCAAGCTGTTCAGTGGTTGCGGTTTGCAGCTTGGGCATGCTTTGCTTTTTTCTTGTTTGTTTGTTTGTTTGTTTAGAGTCCACTAATGAGTGAGTACATCCCTTCCCACCTACGCTCTGCCCCTCTGCCCATTTAAATTCCCCCCAACCAAAACATAAAAGTAAAACCAAAACCCAAAAACAAACAATCAAACAAAAACCCAAACACATACAAAACAATTAAACAAAAATTAATTCATTAATAAAATCTTTGGTTTGGAGGCTGCATTATGGCCCTGCGAGTCACAGAGTGTAGCATTCTTCAATTATAAGTGTTCTTTGAAATTAATCATTGGTCTGGTTTGAGGCCTCGTGCTACATATAATTGGCCTTCACTGGGCTCCTCTAAAATATCTTGTCGTTGTATTGCACCATGGACATCCCACAGTTTTGGATTGTAGATATAGCCTCTTCCCATGCTCCTGCAGTTAATAGATGAGATGGGTGTTGAAAGCTCTGGTTCTGGGTTTGGGTGCGTCAGTCCCCTGCTTTTCCTCCTTCTCACCACCTGGGGGTGGGGAACAACTCTCCAGTATTGCCCTGGCTAGCTCACCCAATGCAACAGGAAGCAAGGAGAGGTGCCACTTCTCCTGCTATTCTCCCTTTGTGTCTGTCTCTCTTGCACTTACCCCACAAGTGCGAGCTATGCTCCTTTGCCCAGGCGAGGCACAGGGTCCACTCTCCCAAATGATGGACAAATGCGATGAAGGGAAAAGCAGGGTCAGCTTTCCTGCTCTCACACCTTCATGGCTGATTCACCTGCAGCCTTGCCAACAGGGCCAACTCTACTCTGCTGACCATGTGGCATGTGATCAGCTTCTCTAACATGCTGCAGTCAGTAAGGGACAGTGTCAGCTGTCCCATTCTAATTACCTCAGGACCCACTTACCTGAATATAGGACGTGTGTGTGGCGAGGGAGGGAGACCACCTCTCCCTCATCCACTTCATCATATGGCAGATGAGGGGTGGCATCAAACCTCCCACATATGTTTACAGGGTAGATCACGCTCACTAACAAAGGTATTTCTAATGTGCTGCCCAGGCAGGTACAGAATCTACTCTTCTGAGTTCTGCAACTACTGAGGGGCATTTTCTTTATGAGAAATGACTTTGGAGTGGTGCCACGGCAGAGCAAAATATCAGTAAGTAGGACAAAGATAGATTGAAAAATTGAAGGGAAATATGTATCACATTATTACAGAGTCTTAAAATCCCATTAATTTATGTACCAGGTAGAAAAAATAAAATAAAAGCATTCAAAAATAATATTTGAATTGGTATTCAGTACAGAAAAACTATAAGGTGAAGGAAAGAGTGAGTCTTTGAAATGAAAATTTATGCTCAATGATGTACATAAGATATCAAAATACTCTATTAAGGAATGTAAACTCTTATTTAAGTAGTTATAGTACAGAAACAGCATTGAAGCAAAAAAAAAAAAAAAAAAAAAAAAAAAAAAAAAAAAAAAAAAAAAAAAAAAAAAAAAAAAAAAAAAAAAAAAAAAAAAAAAAAAAAAAAAAAAAAAAAAAAAAAAAAAAAAAAAAAAAAAAAAAAAAAAAAAAAAAAAACAAAAAAACATGCTTTCCTTAGAGGTAGAATGCCTAAATAGATGCAATAAGGTTGGTGCTGCAATGGACAAAACCTTTTATTGCACTAGATTGAAACCACATAATAGTCACACCGTAGCAAATGATTGACCAGGCACTTACAAATAGATATGAGTAAAAAGAGAAGATCCATGCTGACTATGGCTGGCACCGTCAGGCCGGAACACATATCATGTGAGTACATGAGAAGACGGCTTAATATCAGCAAATAGTCATCATTTGTTTTAACAGCAAATGTGTGTTGGTGATTTGAAAGAAAATGGCCCTCAAGGGGTGTGGCACTTTCAGGAGGTATGGTCTTGTTGGAGAAAGTGTGTTACAGTGGAAGCAGGCTTTGAGGTCTCCTTCGCTCAAGCTTCACTCATTGTGACAGTTAGTCAACTTCCTACTGCCTGAAAGATGTAGCGCTCTCAGCTGCAGTGCTACTTCTCCCTTAGTTAGGATTTTACTGTGGCTGTAAACAGACACCATAACTGGGCCAACTCTTCTAAAAAAAATATTTAGTTAAGGACAGTTCAGTTTCAGAGGTTCAATTCATTATGATCATGAGGAGGAACATTGCAGAGTGTGGGTAGATTTCGTGCAGGAGCTGAGACTGCTACATCTTGCAGGCAACAGGAAGTTGACTGACTGTAACACTGAGTAAAACTTGAAAAAAGAGACCTCAAAGTTTGCTCACAAAATGACATACTTTCTCCAAAAAGGCCACAAATCTTAATAATGACACTCCCCTTGGGAGCCATTTTTTCTCAATCTATCACATGTGTTAAAGTTTAAAATTTAAGATAATTATATGTTTGACTGGTTCTATTTGTTTCAAATGAGACATATCTTTATTATAAATGTCATTTGGTTTTAATAACACATTTTGATATAACATTCATCACAGTAAAGTATTGATGGAAAAAGCATTTTTTAAAATTGTTTGCTGAAAATCAATATCAAACTTTATATAAAAAGTAAAACATTCAGAAGAGCTAAAAAAAAACCTATACAGTAATAAATCTCTTTTCTCTAAAATGCATGAAACATAAAACATAAAATCTAAAGCTTCTCAGGTCAGGTTGGGCTCAGCTACAGATGAAGATAGCACAAAAGCATTTTTTGTAACATATTTTAGAATTGAGAATGGTAAAAGCTAGAGAAAAGTATTTTGTAAAACAGAAACGTACACTTGTAGTTCTCATTTAACATGATTTGACATATCCGATATAGAAAACAATTGAGACTGACAGGTAAGTAAGTCTTCGAATAAAACCTGACAATATTCTTTGTCTGCTTCTTTATTACTTTACATTATTCATCAAAATGACTTAACAATCTACATCAAAAATAGCCTTTTATGAAAGATATAGTGTATGCCTTATTTCCCTGGGAGATTAATTTAACATACCATTATTTCAGTATATTTCATATGTATAAAATGATATGTAATATAAATTTTAAATTATAATATCTATAAATTAAATTTAATAAAATTCTACAATATTAAATTAATGAAGTCACTAGCTATAAATTTTATTTTGTATAATATGACATATTTAAATCATAATGATTTGATGATTTTGGAGGATGCTCTTTCACATATCTTGCTAATTCCTAAGTATTGCAAAAGACTCTAGATGTTCACCTTTCCTAAATAAACTAACAAATCTAGAGCACACACTTTGTTTTCCTTATTGGTTTTCAAATTCTGGACCAATCTTCATATGTTTTAAAGACTCAGAGTCTAGTTATTAGACAGTTAAGGAATTGCAACCTACTATTATATTTGTACCAACCAATTCTAAACATATGTATCTCAACTATTCCTCCAGATGAGACCACAAGTATACAATTACCATGAATTGACATTTGCTTGTATTTCCCTCTTGTTTGCACTGCTGTGGGTTCAATCCCCACATTTCCTCCATTTGTCCATGTTCTATTTGACAAATTTTCTATCTATATCTAGGGAACTGTGAATATGCATTTTTCAGTAATGACAGTATTGTGTCCTCAAATATATGTCTTCCAAATGCATTCTTATTTATAAGGTTTTTTTTTTTTCATTTAATATAGCAACTACAGTTCCCCATCCCTCCTCTTATCCAGCTCCCTCTTCACTCTCCTTTATCACCTCCTTAGAGAGGAGAAGAGCTCCCATGGAAGTCAACAAAGTCTGGCATATCAAGTTAAGACAAGACCAAGCCCCTTTTCCTGCATAAAGGCTGTGCAAGGTATCTCTCTATTGGGAATGGGCTCCAAAAGGCTAGTTTCTGTTCTTGGGTAAAAAACCCTGTCTCATCGCCAGGGGCTCCACTTTCTGCCCAAGTCACATTCAGAGGGCCTAGTTTGGTCTCATGCAGGTTTTCTAGCTGTCAATCCAGAGTTTGTGAGCTCCCACTCACTCAGGTCTGCTATTTTTGTGAGTTACTCCATTATGAATTTGATCCACCTTGCTTACATTATTCCCTCTCCTTTTTGACTGGACTCCATGAAATAGTCCAGTGCTTTACTGTGGTTCTTTTTATCTTCTTCCAACAGTTACTAAATAAAACAGAGCTTGAAATTAAGTGGAGTGATGTCTTCAAAAATTCCTGTATTGTACAGAATTGTTTTGGCTCTTCTGTTTTGTTTTGTTTTGTTTTTCACATGAAGTTGAGTATTGATCTTTAGGGGTCTATAAATAATTGTGTTGAGATTTTGATGTAGGTTGCTCCGAATATGTAGATTGCTTTGAGTAAGATTACCATTTGCACTATGTTGATCTTACCTATTCAAGATCATGGAAGATCTTCCCACTTTCCAATATTTTCTTCAATTTTGTTGTTAAACCATTTAAAGCTCATTGTCTACAGGTCCTTTATTTGTTTAGTTTGAATTACCACAAGATATTTTATATTATTTGTGGCTATTGTAAAGGGTAATGTTTCACTATTTTCTTTCTCAAGGCACTTATCATTTATATATATAGGAGGGTTAGCCAACTGATACTTTAAAATCCTAGATACTCATAACATACTCATATATGTCAAGTTATGTGTCAGATTATTCTTCAATATTTTGAGCTTGTCCTGATAAATTCAGGGCAGAATCTTAAAGCATTTTTTAAATTAATCTGATAAATACAATCTTAATGAATAGGACAATAATTATAAATATATAATATGTAATTATGTTCTTAAATATTTCTAGGTATATTTGAAAACAGAATATTCATGGTTTTATAGTATGCTATTTTATGACCATTGCATACAGAAAAAATTCTACTAGTAATTAAGACTAGAAACTGGCTCAAATGAAGAGAAATATCTCAGTTTGTTTTTAGTCTCTTTCATTGTTTTATAATGCTTGCTAGAGATACAAATTATTGCACCCTATTAAAAATTTGCTCTGTGGTTTAGAGGGAGGAAAACACTTCTTTTCTTGTTATTGAAGTGATTACAATTAAGACACAGTATAAAAATCCTGTATAAAATGAACTCATAAACAAAGCTATAAATGAAAGACCAAAACAAATTATAAAAGTACTGATGAATAGAAATAATAAGAAAAAAGAAAAATTCAATGTAAGGAGAAATCTATCACTTCTCAGCCTTTTGACTAAGATCACCTGTAGTATCTTTTTTTTTTTTATCAGTTTAATATCTGATATGTCCTCTATTATTAATTTTCTTATTTTTTAAGCAGTAACCATTAAAGTGTGCAGATGAGCATAACTTGATGGTTTCTTTTTCTAAAAAATAGAAACATGTGATATGAAATTCATATACTCACCATATTCTATTCCTATTATTAATTATTCATCTGCTTAATATATTTAAATGACGATAGGCTATAATATGAAAACCCACACTTTTCAGATTCAGAAATATACAAATGCACATGAATTAATCTTGTCTTCCTCTTCCTGTAATTTCTGGATTTTTTAACAAGTAAATGATTCTTATGTTTTACAAAATGTTATGGGTTGATGCATTAACTTTCTAGGCATGAAACAACAATGTCTTTTATTCAGGTGGATGACACATAAAATTTTGCTTGATGATTCTAAAGGCTAGAAATCCAAAATAAAGACATTGATAGTGTAGATTTCTCCTGAAATTTATGTGTCAACATTCTGTCCTGGACGTTTTTACTCTGTTTCCAGGCAACTGCCTTCTTGCAGTATTATCACAATATCATCCCTTTGTGTCTGCATTAATTTTTCCCTTCTCATTACACATGAGTTCAAAGTATTAAATTTGGGTTTACCCATAAAGACCTCATTTTATTTTAATAGTTTTTTAGAAAACTTTATTTCTAGTCATATTCTGAGGTGATGGGATTTAACATGTTAGCTTAATTTATTCAAAAAAATATAGAGGAAACTTAACTAGTGGCAGTCTTTAATACAGGAGTCATGACTACACCTGGCAGAAACAAAGACAGCACTGCCATGTGGCATGTTTTATTCTCCAGAAGTCAAATGACAAGGCATGCAAAATAATCATCAATATCTGTGTCCTGGACATTCAATTTCCCTTGCTGGACATCTTTCTTGATAAATGTCACAGAGCATCTGCAACTCATTCATACTAAATGATTTTCCAGTTGCTAGCAAAATATGCATTTATCACTTATCTACCAGATAGTCCTATTTTAATTTTGTTGAAATACATTTTTCTCTAAGATAGACTTCAATGACTAGTTGTTTTTTCTAGATTTCATTTCTATATTCCCAGTGTATACAGAAAAAAATTTTCTATTCATCTAGAAAATCAGCACTCATTTTTTTTTTCTTCCCAATTACATCATTTGCTGGCTAAGTATAGTCTTAAAGAATCATTGATCACAAGAAGTTTCAGACTCCTTATCATGGAAGACATTCAAGTACTACATTTGGGACACTCAGATGCAGTTGATCTTGTTAGATACTCTTGTTTTTCAACAACTCCAGACATTGTGACATTCTGTCATTGTCTTCAAGTTTATCAAGAGTCATGTTGCTAGACCTGATCCACAAGTTCTTACTACTGTTTTTAATTCTCCAAGCATTTGATCTCCTCCAGTTTCCTGTTGGTAATTCATTATATTTTAAAGGATGTCACCCTATGGAATTTTTATTTATCTATTATTCGGACTGAAATCTTAAATTCTACCTGATGTTCCAAATTCTTAGATTGATATTATTGTCCTTTACAAAAATCTGATTTTGAAATTTCTTTATTAACAGATTGTGTGTGTGTGTGTGTGTGTGTGTGTGTGTGTGTGTGTGACACTCAACTACTTTGTAAACTTGAGGAGAGGAGCATATTAGATTGAGTACATTTTTTTTCCAAATTGAATCATAACATAAGGTATTTGGGCAAACTTTTAAATGAGCCAATGTTCATGGTATCAGTGAATATAATAATTTAATTTATGTGCTCATGAATATATACTAAGTACTCTAATTATGAATAAATTTTATTTTTTATGTTTCATGTATTGTTAGAGAAAAGAGAAGTTTTATTACTGTATTTTTTAGCTATCCTGGAGGTTTTGCTTTTTTATATAAAGTTTGATATTGATTTTTAAAAAAATTCAATTCACTGCCCATCAAAATCCCAACACAATATTTTATGGACCTTGAAAGAACAATATTCAACTTCATTTGGAATAACAGGAAAGCTAGGATTGCCAAAACAATTTTGCTCAACAAAAGAAACTCAGGAGTCATCCCCATCCCCGACTTCAAATTATACTATAGAGCTACAGTAATGGAAAAAGCATGGTACTGACATAGAAACAGACTTGTGGATAAATGGAATTGAATTGAGGATCCAGGCATTAATCCAACAACCTATGAACACCAGATCTTTGACAAAGATGCACAGAATATTCAATGGAAAAAAGATAGTATCTTTAACAAATGGTGCTGGCATAATTAAATTGTAGTATATAAATGAATGCAAATATATCCATATCTATCACTCTGCACAAAACTCAAGTCCAAGTGAATCAAAAACCTCAACATAAGCCCAGTTACACTAAACCTGGTAGAAAACAAAGAAAAAATACCCTTGAATGCATTGGCTCAGGAGACCAATGAGTAAATTTAACACCAGTAGCTCAAACACTAAGAACAATTATTAATAAATGCGACCTCATGAAACTGAGAAGCTTTTGTCTGGCAAAGGACACACTCAATAAGACAATATCACAGCTTACAAAGTTGAAGAATAAGGTCTTCATTAACCCTACATATGACAGAGAACTGATCTCTAAAATATTTAGAGAACTCAAGAAAGTAGAGGTCAAAAAACAAGTAATCCAGTTAAAAATGAGTTTAGAGCTAAATAGAGAATTCTCAACAACAACAAAAATATCAGTTGGTTGAAAAGCACTTAAACAACTGATAAACTTTCTTAGCCAGAGAAATGCAAATCAAAACAGCTCTGAGATACCACCTTACACCTTTGAGAATGGCAAAATTAAAAACACAGATGACAGCCTATGTTGGAGGGGATGTGAAGCAAAGGGAATACTCTCCTTCATTGCTGGTGGGAATGTAAACTTGCACAGATACTCTGGAAATCAGTATGGCAGTTCTTCAGAAAACTGGGAATCATTCTCCCCAATCATCCACTATTGGACATATACCCAAAGGATTAACATTCTTACCCCGATGGCATTACCTCATATATGCACATAGCTCCATTCTTGGTAATAGCCAGAACCTGGAAACAACCTAGATGACCCTCAACTGAAGAATGAATTAAATAATTGTGGTTCATTTACACAGTGGAGTGCTACTCATCAGGAAAAAAAAATGATATCCTGAAACTTGCAAGCAAAATGATGAATCTGGAGAGTGTACTACTGAATGAATTACCACAGACTCTGAAAAATACAAATGATTTATATTTACTCATAAGTGGATTTTAGACACAAATAAAAAGATAACCAGACTACAATTCATAAATCCTGAAGAGCTAAGTAATAGGAGAAACTTAAGAGAGACACCAAAGATATCTATTTCCCTGGGAAGGGGAACTAGAAAAGATCTCTTGATTAAATTAGGGTCATATAGGAGAGGGAACAAGGGGAGTTATGAAATGATCATGAAAGAATGGGATGATTCAGTGAGGGGAGCAATAGAGAGGAAGAACAAAGAATTAGATATCTTGATAGAGGGAGCCATTGTGTGTTAGAGAGAAAGTTGGTGCTAGAAAAACACCCATAAACCCACAAAATGACTCATGCTAAAACTCAAAGCAATAATGAAGATGATGTCAAACAGGCTTTCCTCTATAATTACATAATTGACCACTCTAATTGCCATTATAGAAGCTTCATCAAGCAAGTTAATGGACGCAGACTCAGTGAACCATATCTAAGTACCATGTGGAGCTTCCATTTCTTCTGAAGAGAGATAGAAGAGATTAAATGAGCAAAGCAATTAGGATCATGAAGTGGAGACCCAGAAAGATGGCTGACCTTGACTGACTCTAAAATGACAGCTGAAGAAATGGAAAGAAGCTAAGCCCTCCAAATGTAAATGTCAGTCAAATGGTGTGAGCAGTTTGAGGAGTCTCCTTCAGTAGGACCAGAGTTTATCCCCTGTGTATGAACTGGCTCCTTGGAGTCCATTGCTTACAGAGGAATACCTTACTCAGCCTTGATACTGGAAGGGAAGGATGGGCTTGGTCCTACCTCAGCTGCATATGCAAGACTAAAATGACTCACCTTGGGAGTCAATGACCTACATGGGGAATGAATGAGAGCATGGGGTGGGAGAAGGCTGAGGAAGGACTTGGAGGAGGAGGGATTGTTGGTGGGTATGGGAAAAAACATTTTAAATAAAAAGGAATATCTTTATAACTTTGAAAAAAATAAAGTGATAATCTAAGTGTCAAAACATCACAGCACAACTCTTGCACTGCTAAATGAATACCAGTTACAAAAATAAAGCTTTGTTTTACACAATTGAAGAAATGGTTCTCCTCTATTTTTGATGCTTGACAGACCCAAAGCTTGCATACATATGCTTTCTATCTAGTTTCAAGTTGTGCTTAGAAGGCAGGCATCCCTTGAGGCAAGAGAATAGATTTCTAAGAACATGAAAAGAAACAGAATGAATATATGCTTATGGAATAAATTTATCCATCTGTCTCTCTAATATAGCAAATAAAATTTAAAAGATATCACTTTTCACAGAAATATCTGTGAAAAGTAATCAGTAAAACTCTGCATATCAGTTGTTAGATATGCAAGTGTGGGAACACAAATAGTTAAAAGAAAAACATAACATTTTCAAAGATAAAAACTCAATACCTAGGAAAGATATCAAAATGTGTTTTGGAAAATAGATTATTTTATTCAAAATTATTTTATTTTCTCAGGTTTTGTAGCATGTTCTATAATGGAGTGATGTTTTTAATGAAATATGACTGTAAAAAATACATGTCAACTTTGGATATATGTATATGTATCATATAACATAGGAACATAGATACATGCCAGAAAATTGATCTTTTCAGACATTTCATTAATAGGATGATGAAGCAACTATGAAGAAGTCACAAATTTATGTGCCATTACATCCTGATTCCAGGCAGCTTGCAAAGCCTCCTCTAACTCCACCTTTTTTCTTCTTGCCTTAGATTTGTTGCCTGGCTGTATCTTACCTTGCAATAGGTCAAATCATCTTTTTTTATTAGCTAATAGTATTAAAACTTGTTCACAGCACACAGAAAGATATGCCACATATTTGTTTCTCTTTTATTGAAAATAAATTATTCTATTTTACAAATCATCCTGACACATTTTCTTCTCCATCAACTCCTCCCAGATTCTCCCCACCTTATTTCTCCCACAAATTATCTCCTTGTTTTCTCTCCAGCAAAGATCAAACCTCCAAAAAAGGATAACCAAACAGGACAAAACATGATACAATAGGAGGAGTCAAAAGCCATACTATCTAGGCTGGATAAGGAAACCCAAACGAAAAAGAGTCTCAAAAACAGGCAGAAAAGTCAAAGATACAATCACTCTCTTTGTTAGCTGTCCTACAAGAACACTGAACTAACAATGTAACATGCACAGAGGATCTGCTACAGACTCATGTAGGCACCATGCTTGCTTCTTCAGTCCCTGTTAGCCCATATTGAACCTTGCTTAGTTGCTTTACTGGGCCATATACTTTGTCCTAATAGAAATTTCCTTATAAATTTGGTTATAAAGGGTTTTTTTGTTTGTTTATTTGTTTGGTTTTTTTTTGACACACAAGAGTTTATTTAAGGGTGTTACCAAGCAGGTACTGGGATGTGAAGCAGAGAGGAGAAAAAGAGAAAACATGTTGTTTCCTTTCAAGAGACTGGATGGAAACAGTTTTACATTGCCACGCCTAGGGGCATGCCCACCATATGGCATGCTCTGCTGGCACTATGTTGGTGTCACCACATGGCTGCTACATGCCAGGAATTCTTATTTTACCCTGTGCTATGTTGGGTTCACCATGGCATGCCAGAAATCCTTATATATGTGATCAGAGAAAAATGGCATTTATCAAACTGTGACATCCATATCAATCTTCTCTGTTTAGCATAGTGTAGTGAGATTATGCTGGTAATGTTGTAAATTTTTGCTCCACCTATGGGTTTAATAAAAAGCTGACTAGCCAAAGGAAACAGGAAGTGTGGGTTGTGCAATCAGGGTAAGAAAACTCTGAGTACAGGAAGAACAGAGACAGGTACCTACCAGATAGCCACAAGACAAACACAATGAGGAGACAGCAGCAGACACAGAGGAAAGAAGCTGAAATGCTGCTCTGGAAAAAGGTACCAAGCTGCAAGGCTGAACAAGATAGTTTCAACTGAGATGAAGGAGTTAGAAAATTATATGCCTGGGCTCTAGGTCAATAGCATAAAAATAATACAAGCATGTGTGTGATAATTTGAGGCTAACTAGGACTGAGTGTGGGTCAAAACCTTTAGTCAAGGCTCAAAAAGTCCAGGCCAGAGCCTTTCTTTCTTCCTTCCTTTTTTTTTCTTCTTATTATTAATAAAGTCTCATTTTTTATCGATGTATCCCCTTGTTCAAACTCCCTTCCCCCTCCTGCCCCTCCCAGTCACTCTCTCTTCTCCTCATCTCCTTATCTTATCCCCAGTAAGGGCAAGAGGTCCCAAGGTCCCAAGGTGGCTTAGTTCAACATACACTCCAAGCCACCGCCAAGTTCTGTTCTACAGAAAATGATGGAAGTCTCCAATTGAATTTTTACTCATTACAAAGTTACTGTAATATCTCCTTGGACATCAAAATGTTTGTTAAAATTTGAAGATGGGTAGATAAATTTTAAGCTATGAACAGTTATATCACTATTTACTTTAAATGTTGCATAAGAACCAAATACATCATTTCAGAAATTTCTTACAAGCTTATGCCTAGTTAAGCCCATCAACAGCTTTCTCATTAAACTTGTTCTCACTACTGTATCATCACTGCTCTTGTCAATATAAACAACCAAGTCAACTATGCTGACTGTTTTCTGCCCTGATCTCTTTCTATCCTCAGCAGCACTTGACTTAGATGAAAAAAAATCTGCACAGCATTTCATTTCACTTTTTTAACTCGTTCTCTTTACTGACCACTTTTTCTGACCTATTTTTTTCTAATCTCTCTGACTTTTCCAGAAGAATGCCATAGAACCTTTTCTGCTAAAGGTCCATTTATAACAAAATCACAGGAGATGCTGCTAAGACCACAGCATTGTTCCCAGGTTCCTGTTTGTTCTGTCCCTTCTCTGGTGTATGATCTTAGAGATAAAGCTTACATAATAAAGCTTACAGATAAAGCTCCTGTATTCTCTTGCATTCATCTTTCACATCTGCAAAGGAGTACAATATTAACAATGCCTATTTGACACCAGCCTTAGGAATATGTATTTAATGAATTAATACCCATTTAAAGCTGAGAACAGTGTATGATATATACAGAATATTGTTTTCTACACAAATGAATTAATGCCAATTGAACATAATTTATATATCTGAAATAATTCACCCTTGAATTGTGTATAACTATGACTCAGTGCCTAGTCAAAATTTTTCCTTATTATTTTAAAAGCAAAGCAGATTTTTTATCTTCAGCTTGTAACAACCCACCTCATTTTTATCATCAGATGAGCTAGATTTAGTTCTTTTGTTTTTGATGATTAGACTTTTCCTTCTTTCCAGTTAATTTCATATCTCACCGGTCTGGTCAGGAATCCCTTAACAAGAAGTTTCTATTCCATCTCTCTTTCTGTACATTGTAATTAATGGGAGTTAAATTATTCCTGAATAATGATGCTTTTTTTATTTCCATCTTTAGTCAACAAAAAAGCAAATGCTGTATACTCTACTGAAAAGTGCCACTGTCTACATTTCCATAGACTCACCAGTAGAAAAATAAAAATGGCATCCTACAATTTGCAGGTAAATGGATAATTCTATACAGTATCATCCTGAGATCCAGAAAATAAAAGTTGATATATACTCACTCAAAAGTGAATTTTAAACTTAAATCAAATGATAACCAGGATACAATCCACAAACCCTGAGCAACTAGATAACAAGGAGGAACTTAAGAAAGATATCTATGGATCCCACTGGGAAGGTAAAATAGAGATCTTCTGATTAAATTGAGATCACACTTGGGGAGGGAGTAAGGTGAGATGGAAGGCTAACATGAAAGAATGGGATGGTTTAGTGGAAGGAACAACAAAGAAGAAGAAAGATAAAATAGTTATCTTGGTGGAGGGAGCATTGTGGATTTAGAGATAAACCTGCTGTTAGGGGAAAAACCAAACTTACAAGATGGCCTTGGGTAAGACTCCAATTACTAGTGGAATGGTTACCTGAATTGCCCTTCTCCTGCAAGCAAATAAATGACCATCCTATATGCCAATATAGAATCTTTATTGAGCAACTGATGGAAGTAGATACAGAGATCCACAGCTAAGCACTGGGTTAAGCTCCCAGTCTAGCTGAGGCTAGGGAAGAGAGATTATCTGTGCAAAGGGACAAAGATGATGATGAGGAAACCCACAGAGACAGCTGACCTGAGCTACTGGGAGCTCACTAACTCTGAAATGACAACTGAGGAACCTTCTTGAAATAAAAATAATCCTTTGGAATGTGAATGACAGTCAAAAGGCATATGTATTTTATGGAGCCTATGACAGTCAGAACAAAGTATTCTTCCTGGTGCATGAAATGGCTTTTTGGAGAATATTTCCTACTGAGAAATGCCTTGTTTGGCCTTGATATTTAGAGTAAGGGCTTGGTCCTACCTCATCTGGATATGCCAGACTGAAGTGACTTACAATGGAAGTCCTTACTCTCTTGAGAAATGAGTGGGAGGTTGGGGTGAGAGAACTGGAAAGAGGGGAGGGAGAGGAAAGAGTCATGGATATAACAAATTTTTAAAATAAAAAAAAATAAAAATAAAATTAGGTGATTTGAACTATAAAGGAAGAATGTACCACTGCCCATGAAATCTTATCACCTACAAGCCTCCTTTAGTCTCTCCTAACTTCAGCACTCTGATTTGCTTGCTGGCCTCTGTGTATATCAAAGGTTTCAAATGTTGATGGTCCTAAATTTTATTTATCCTTGGAATGTGTACTCTGCTATTCTTCTTTTCTTTTCTTTTTATTTGATTTTGCTTTTTTATTATGAATAAAGTCATATTTTTTATCCATGTATATCCTTGTTTAAGCTCCCTTCTACCTCCCACCCCTTCCAGTCACTCTCTCTTCTCCACATCTCTTTATCTCCTCCCCAGCAAGGGCAGGAAGTCCCAAGGTCCCAATATGGCTTAGTTCAGCATCCACTCCTGGCAGATCTGCTTTCCTTATCCCAACATCAAGATTGGGTCCGGTGTTCCTCTGGAGGAGGTAGGATCCAAGGTGCCATCCAAGGTGTTTCAGATCCCAAGCTGTTCAGTGTTTGTTGTTTGCAGCTTGGACTTGCTTTGCTTTTTACTATTTTGCTTACAGTCCACTAATGAGTGACTACATCTTTCTGAGTTTGTGATAACTTGCTCAGGAGAATATGCTCCATCTCCATTCATTTGTCTTCAAATTTTATGATATCATTTTTTCTTACTGCTATACTATTGTACTCCATTGTGTAGATATACCAAAGTTCATTAATCCATTTTTCTTTTGAGGGACACATATTCTTACCTTCCTCATTGTTTTTATTTGTGTTGCGAAATGCCAAAACCAGGCCAACCTTTTGGTAAGCTCATAGGGATGTTTCTTGCTTGATGATTCATGTGGGATGGCCCAGTCCTTTCCTTCTTCCATATCCTTCCCTACTTCTTTTCCTGCCTTAGCTTTCCTCATCTATGGATTATGATCAAGGTGTGTAAGCTAAATAAACAGTTCCCTGCCCAAATTCCTCTTCATCATGTTGTTTTGTCATAGCAATGGAAAACAAACCAACATAACTTTTCAACTATTTTAAAAATTACTTGTTTGGAAAAATATTTTCTAAATGTATTTTCACACTTTTAAAACTATCATACTTCTTCTCCTTCCTTCTACAATAACCAAACTCCTCTGTCATTACAGACACATATTTCTGTAAGTTATTTTCAATTATCTTTAGTTCAATATTTTATTATCAAATGTCATTTTCATTTATTTTCTTATTTTTGAGAATGTATTTTAATTTTGTTTATCTCCCTTTACACTAATTCTCAATCTTATTCAAATTGGCCTTTTCTTTTATCAATTGCTTCTCAAGTATATTTGTAGATACATATGTATTCCCAACAATAATCTGTTAGATCTATATATCATAGTGTATGCGTTGGAGTAATTAATAATTCATCCACAATTCAAGATATAATCTATGCCACAGCTAATATAAAGACTACAATAAAAATACTGGAGGAAATTAAACTGTTTGTAATTAACTATAAATTGTCATGAGTTCTTTCTCTTGCCTTTTCTTTCTTTCTTAGACCAGGACCAGCTATCTTACTTCCTGCTTCAACATTCCTAGTGCTAGAATAAAGGCCTGTGTCTTTCCTAAGTATTGAGATTTTAGACTGAGGATCCCAGGTGCTGGGATTAAAAGTATGTGACACCACTACCTGGCTCTGTTTCTCCTTGAACTCACAGAGATTCAGATGGATCTCTGCCTCTGGCTACTCAGTGCTAAAATTAAAAGTGTGGGTCACCTTTCTCTGACTTCTTTGTCTAACTCTGTGAGTGGCTCTGCCTTCTGCTCTTCAGGCAAACTTCATTAGATAAACAATATATCACCACACATGGGTATGAATGTTTTCTGCAGAATAGAAAAAACATTAAGAAGTTATCCAGGAGAAGTCATTACATGCTGGTATGTTACTAACTTCTCTAAGATACTCAAATTATAAAGAAACTTTTGAAAATGATGATAATGTTATAGAGGTTGCAGAGGTATTGGTGGGGAAAATATAAGAGTGGCTGGGATCAAGATACATGACGTGCTTTTGTAAGATTTTAAAGAATAAAAAAATACCAATATAGGTGAAACAGACAATGAATATATTAAAATAAAGATTATAGCAGCTGTACTTTAATTGTTCCACTGTTAATTTGACTTAAGTTTAAGGCTTATATTAATGAGAATCAACCTGTTTTAATGTATGTATTAATTATAAAACTATTAAATGAGGTCAATTATGCTGGTATAATTGCTATTTAAATGTGGTCATGGAAGTAAATGCTTTCTCCTTTTTAATGGGATCTATGATTTATAAGATGAGTTGGGAGTCCCACATTTATAGTTAAATGACAGATAAAACTAAGAAGTCAAGTAAATTTCTCTGTTCTTATTTCAAATATAAACTAATAATTTATTTATCTTTTGTTAATATCTATTCTTGCTTTATTCTGCCCCTGAATTCTCTAGAATGGTACTTAAAAATACATTTTTGTTTTTTGTTTAGAAAACACATAAAGACATAAATATGTACAAATCTAGCAACATGATAGTTTGGGCTTTTTAGCAACCTAAGAATGATTAATCATCATCCCGCAAAAGGAAGAGTAGCAACACAATTGTACGAAGAACTAGAATTTAGCCTTCTCCCCTCACAGTGGATCAGTATTTGGGGTTCTGCTTTGGCAATTTAGTAGCTGAACACTATGTTTTTCGGGGTCTGGGTTACCTCTGTGGGGATTTTTCCCCCTCAGTTTAATTCATTTGTATGCAAATTTCATGATGCCATTGTTTTTTATGGCTGTGTAATTTTACATTGTGTGAATATACTACATTGTCTTTATCCATTTTTTGATTGTGGAGTATCTAGGTTGTTTCCAGTTTCTGGCTATTATAAATAATACTATAAGTACAGTTAAGCAAATGTTTTTGTGGTATGAATGTACATTCTTGAGTATATGCCCAAGAGTAGTATTGCTGGATCATAAAGTAGATTGATTTCCAGGTATCTGAAGAACTTTTATTTTGATTTTTTTTTAATGATTGTATATACTCAGAATTTTCTCTGTTCCAGCTGATCAGAAATTTCTGACTACAGCTGTAAGAACTTACACTCTTTCCAGCAATGGATGAATGTTTTCCACCATAGGTTGTCATTAATATTCTTGATCTTAACCATCCTGATAGGTATAAGATGGTATCTTTCTGTTGTTTTGATTAGTATTTCCCTGATGGCTAAGGAGGTTGAGCAATTTTTAAGTGTATTTTGGCCATTTAAGATTCTTCTTTTGAGTATTTTCTGTTGGGATGTGTCCCTATTTTTAATAGGATTACTTGGTATTTTGATGTTTACTTTCATGAATTCTTTATATATTTTGGAGTTCAGTCTTTTGTCAGATGTAATATTGGTGAAGATATTTTCCCATCAGTAGGTTGCCATTTGTCTTACTTACCATGCCCTTTGCCTTACAGAAGCTTTTCAGTTTCAGGAGCTCCCATTATGTATTCCTAAGTGGATATTATGTGTAAAACAAAGGATAACAATCCACAATAAATAAAATGTACTCAGTAATTTGGGATTGTTCAGGGGAGAGGGGGGTTTAATGGTAAGGGGTAAGAAAATATGAGAGAAGGGGGCTATGGAGTGTTGGAAGGTCAGAAAGGGAGAGCAAAGAAAGAGATTTGTTGATATAGAAAGCCATTGTGAAGTTAGGGAAAACTTGGTGTCAGGGAAATTTCCAGGAACCCATAGGATGAAGCTTGCTAAGATTCTAATCAATAATGCAAAAAGTCCCTGAACTGGCCTTCCCCTCTCATCAGATGGGTGACTTATTGTTATCATAGAACCTTCATCCAGTAACTTATGCAGAGATTCACAAAAGCACTGGATGCAGCTCCTGGAGTCCACTCAAAAAGAGAGAGGAGGGATTATATGAGCAAAGGGGTCAAAATTATGATAGGGAAACACACAAAGACAGCTGACCTGTAAGACAAGTGAGTTGGAGCTCACTGACACTGGGCTAACATCTGGTGAACATGCATGGGACCAAAAGAGGTTGTGTGAATGTAGGTGGCAACTGTATCACTTGGCAATTTGTGGGGCCACTGGCAGTGAGACCAGGATTTATCCCTAGTGCATAAACTGGCCTTTTGGAGCCCATTCCCAATGACAGATACCTTGCAATCCTTGATATGGGGATGCTTTCTACTGTGATACTGCTGTTACTTGATATGCCAGATCTTGTTGATTCCCTTTGAGAGCCCTTATACACTCGGAGAAGTGGCTGGGGTGGGTAGGATGAGAAGAAGGTGAGAGATGGGAAGGAAGTAGGGAGGGAGATCTGTGTTTGTATGTATAATAATTTTTAAATTACAAAATATTTGAATATATTTTAAAGAGTATGTATGTCACCTAAGTGGACATTTCTGGAAATTTATTCATTCTGTTTTCAAAGAAAGCACTATATAACTTTCTTAAAGCAATATCAAGCCATTTATATTATAATCAAATAAATAATATCAAATATATACATATATATTTACACACACACACACACATATATATATATATATATATATATACACACACACAGACACACACACAATGTATCTTCCAGTCATTCTCATTTCATATCAGAATCATGGCCAAGGTACATGCATTAAACTATTGTATCTAAACTATATTTCCTCATATACAACCAAATAGTTTCAAAATTCTCATTGCATATTGATTACACTATTTTTCTGGCCTACACTTGTATTTTTATATAATTAGAAAGTACAATTGTATCATAAACTTGATTTAAAAGCATTCCAAAAATATTAACAACTTATTATTTTTCAAAACCTTTCAAATTTAATTACGGTTTTTACCCTTAGAATAAAATGAAATTAGTCCATGGTGTGGGATTTACTCATTTGCATCCAAAGACATTTGATTAGAATAATTTTTCAAATATAAACAATTAGTAACAGATCATTTATTTACTAAATGTTATAGGACAGAACCAGCTGCCTGAATCACTATCCCTGGAATATTTGAGTTAGAATTTTCTCATGAAACAAAATTCTGTTGTCGGTCAGTTCTGTTCTAAGTAGCAGAACTCATAACTAAGCAAGGAAACGTAATTTGGATTACAAAATTCTTGCTTTAATAAAAATTCCTTAAACACTGAAAAAAAATATTCTGTTGTCTAAACATAAGGATCTATGAGGTTTAGACAGCTTTAAGGTCATTTTCTATATAACATTCTGGAAGAAATGTATTCAATGTAACAAATTATTTACATTTCTCTATGGCTTAGGTAGGTTTACTATTGCCTAGGAATGTACTTTACTGCTCATTCAATTGAGTTTGTATGTAGGAGGTATCTTTCTAATCAACTTTAAAATCATGTTCTGCTGACTTGCAAATCAGGAGGTCAGTGCTAATGCAGAAAAGCCTTAACAATTTTGACACCTTCTCTCCCTGCACAAAAGTGTTGCTCTGTGTGTTGTAATACTTGGCTTTTCTATATTGCATTACAGGAGTAAGAAGATGAATGCTCATTGCTTTTAATCCTCACCATGATTTATGAGCCTCTTGATATCCATTCCCTAGAGCAGCTACAACTGTGTGGTTGTTCTGCCTGCTGCTTAAATTACACAGCCATCTGCAAGGTAAATTATGGATTGTTGTTCCTTAGACCATAACTGAGCATTCTCTTCATCTCGTCTGCAGTATATTTTTATTAGAACAAAGAATCTCTATGCTCACTGCTTATGCACTGAGAAAATGCTAGCTAACTAGAGTGATGGAACTATGTCTTATACTATGACATGTAATAGTAAAGTTGCATAACATATGATCAGGACAATTTTAAAGGTATAGAAAAAGCAAAAACTACATTTTTATTCCTTTGTCTTTTATGCATATTGAAAGAATAGTGTATTAAAGCTTAGGGAAATGGCATTTTAAAGTAATAGAAATACGTTTCCTGGAATAAAATATTCGCAAATGACCCTTGCTCTGTCAGTATTGAGTATTTTAATGTCACACTGTATCCTATGACAAGTAAAGTTAAAAATTGAACAAATAAATAGTGATGAAATTTTGTGTAAAATGACAGAATCTTTGTAGAAATTTTCCCTGCTGATATTTCTCATAGTGAACTTGCTTTAGCAGTCCTGGAAATTTGTAGTCATGATAAAGAATGAAAACACCTTTCTTTTGAATAAAAACTTTGAGAGAAATCAGGGTAAAGTATTCAATTGATTCTGCATTTCCTTGTCTCTTCTGTAATTGTTAATCTATGTGGATGATGAATAATAGTTCCCAATGACAAAACCATTGTGAAATCCTAATAGGCATGTCTGAAGTTATTAACCTTTGGCAATCCCCCAAATTATAAATTTCTCTCCATTTATTTTCTTTTCATCTACTAACTATAACCCTAAGAAAATACTATCTAGAGAAACTACACTAACATTTTACAAATTGATCTCTACATAATTCTTCAGATTTACATTTAAAATTAAAGTTCTGTGAATCGTTTTTGAGCCCTGGTTGCCAATGTATCTGTAAGTATTGAAAGAAGAAATGTCCTCCTCACTCCTGCTGAGCAGGCTTGCTACTTGCTCTATGTCAATCAGCATCTGTGATTCTCCTCATCCCCAGCTCAGAGCTGGTGTTACTGGAGGGTCAGGACCTGCTGCTCAAACCAATACTCTGAAGTCTTATTTTATTTTATTTTATTTTATTTTTGCTCTTTCAAAAGAAGCTTCCCATATGCATTTATGTCTCTTCCTGTCAAGAGCTCATTTTGAAAACATTACTTTCTCTTCCAGTTTGACTAGTCATCACTAAAATAAAATAGTAATCCTCAGGTGTAAATAGTTATGCCTCTAGTATAAAGAATGTCTTAAGTATCAAACAAATACATTTTTTTAAAAAAAAAAAAGTGTGAAGTGTTCTCAGAACAAAATTAAGCTTGGTCTTCTAAAAGGTAAAAAAAAAAGATGCAATAACTCCACTGTCAAACAACTTCATAACTTGTGCCCCCACTGTCCCATATCCACATCCCTGTTCAGGTCCTTTTTCTACATTCAAAAAAAAACCAGTAACAACAAAATATTGTCTTTTGTATATCAGAAGCTCAAAGCCTTTTACTGTCATCTATCATCTGTTCTTCCAGGTTTGTCCGCAATTCTTTTCATACTTAACATCCACTTAATTTAATAACTATATGAATAAATTTTATCATACCAAAATTTCCTATTTCCGATTTTTATGTTCTATAATAAATATGGTTACCAATAAGATGACAATGTATAAAAAAAAACTAAGTACAATTATTTACTGAGTTTTGTAACATGTTACCGAAATTACCATTGTTCACATTTTTCAATAATAATTATCAGAATTTGTTTAGCCCAAATTGACTTCAGATTATTCTCAACTTGAAATTAAAATAATAAAATACAACATTCTTATTAATAATGCCAATTATAGATACATATTATTGTTAGTCACATTCTATTATTTGATTCTAAGTAGGTTACTATCAGTACAACATTTATAGATGAATTTTATGAAAATATTCAAAATAAAACAATGTCAAAATATTCTCTTTGAATATCTTGAATAGTGGGAAATGTACTTTCATTAATGAAGACTGAACATCTTGCTATCTTTATGTTTGTCTTTTCTCAACTTAAGATTTTTATTTTATACAAAGGATTTTCAACTTCTTCTCAGTTATTGTTACAAATTCAAAAGAACACAGAATAAAACACAGGATCACTGAGAAGACTGAATTTCTCTTCTATAATTTGGGAGAAAAATACACATTTATTTTATAATTGAGTCTGTTCATGATGTTGAGTTATAAAACATTTGCTTAGCTCTGTGAGGCCTCAGGAGTAATCTTCATCACTACAAATAAATATTAATAGTTAATTTAGAAGGATTAATACTAAAAATAGTTTTACATCATATAAAATATCTAGGTTGAAGAAGTCAGGAGTTTTTTAAGAGGGGACCTTGCCAATGACAGGTATTAACAGGAATATTCATTTATATCATTATATTTATAATACATGATAAAAATTTTATTTCAAAATTAATCATGATCCAAGATTTAAAAACATTTATATTTTTTCATGAAGTTATATTTTCAGTGTCAATATAAGCTATATCTAAATAAAAATTTTAAACATTGATGACAATTATTAGTAGAAAATAGATGACCAAACAAAACAGAAATCAACATTTGAAACACAAAACAGTTAATTTTATTTCAAACCTTATTTTATTTGGAAATTTTATTAGAATACTGAACAACTTCTACTCAGGCTAACAGTTAGAAATACTTGATAATATTATAGAACTATATTAAAGTCTACCATGATTTAAATAAGTTAATCTCACAAATGACACACTAAAAATAAAGACTTTAATTTTTTACTTATTAAATATATGCAAGCATGGAGAATTTTTACAAATACTACAACAAGATCCATAAAATCAAATGAATTTAATGACTTGCCTACCTTGGCCTTCTAACTTTTTTTTTTCGGATATTCTACAGTAATGGATAATATTAATTGACCACAAGTTGTTTTCTTTAAGGATCTGGCCACAAGGAGTTTAATTATGCTCCAGTAAGTAAATGAGCAGCATGAATGGGCAGTTTTGTAAATGGGGAGATCATAAGACTGGGCATGATATTGAGAGATCTGATAACTGAGTTTGATGGGGTGCATGCTGTAAAATCACCAAATAATATAGATGTATCAAAAAAAAATTTCAATTGGTCACTGATTAGGAATAGAGAATATCAAGCTGTTTTCACTACATTCTCAGAATAGAGTCTACCCTTAAGAGATGGGAAGTGTCACAGAAGCAGTTTAATTGCTCTGTCCATAAAGGTTAACTAAGTGTTTAAATATCACTGTACAGATCCCTGCCATATACAAGTAATAGCAGCTTCTAGTTGCCAGCAAAAGCAGCAATTAAATTTGGCTGAGGTATAATAAAAATAATAAAGATGAGGAAGTATGTTACATGCTGTCTCTTTGTTTAAAGGCTCCTTTTGATATTTGCCACTAAAATGAGACACATGTGACTGAGCACAAATACTCTCACCAATTGTGAGCAGATAGAAAAAGTATCATAAAACAGATGGGAGAAAAAGAACATTCATTTTAGGGGAAGTTTGTTTTGTTTTTAAGAGACAGAAAAATGCCAGGTTTTTCAAATCAGTATATTAAGTTTAAAAGTCTGAGGAAAATGTAGTAAAAATAAAATAGATTCCTTGAAAAAAAAAAGGATGACAGAAATTCATTATTTTATATTCTAGAATAATCATTTATATATATACATATATATATATAAACTTTAATATTCCAGTGTAGGATGAGATTTGTTCTATGAAGTATTTATTTCGAGCGTGAAGGCACATATTCTTGATAAGATATGTCACCTACCTTTAAAAAGTCTATCATGCTCTCAGTGCTTCAGACATCTATTGACTTCCAGCTTGGTTAGATTCCCCAGAAAATGGACCAGTCAGGTAACTGAGCTAGAACAGAAGCACACACACAAAGTGAATGTCCACTACCTTTAAACATGTTCATATTTATGAATTCTATTTAATTAAGCCTTGTCATGACAAGGTGGGAAGCTCATAAGAACCAAACAGACAATTGGCTGTCTGTTTAACAGCAGAATTTACTATTGCAAATACTTATGAAGGTACACTGGCCACAGCTTCTGGTAGATTGCAGCAAACACACCATAAGTAACAGACATTGACTCATCATTTCATGTTTCTTCTGATTATAGTTTTTATACCTGTGAACCACACTGTCTTTAGTTATTGAGTATCTTCAGCTTCCTATGGAGAGTATAGCTATTTAAAGATTTTCTTTGCTTTTAATCAGAATTTTTCAAAGTAATTTTTATGTTATACAGTACCAAACATGAACCTCACTTGAAAATTTTTGCCACATTTTTTATGTCTGAATTTCTCCAGCTAATATGTTTTTAATTACTTAATTAATTAAGGATTAAACACAAATGGCAAATTCTTAACCAAATTAAACAATAAAAAGGGAAGACCTACTTCAATAAAACTAGAAATTGAAACACAAACATTATAACAGATATGGATAAAATTCCCAAAAATCATAAGGACATTCATCATAAATTTGTTTCCATTAATTGAAGAACTGGTGAGTTTTTAGATAGCAAAATTAAACCTAAATTCAACGAATGATTTTAATAAGTGCATACTTTGTAACCTTGAAATAATTAAAATACTAATAAAAAATTCCATACTAAAAATAAAGAAACAGCAATAACAAAACTAAACAGAGGAAAATATGAACTTACTACCAAATTCTACTATAACTTAAAGAACTCTGACAAATACATATCACATTATTCCATAAAACTTAAAAAATAAACCAAGCCTTTAAAAGTTACAAAGTCAGTGAAACCCTGATATTAATCATAGCATTTCTTTTTCCTTTATTTAGATTTCTTCATATATATATTTATTATTTGGTATTTTTACAACATGCACCCCATCAAACTCAGTTAGACATAAAATAGAAATTGAAAGGGAAGATCTAGAAGTTAAAATCATTCTCATTATTTCATAACAAGGGAGTTTGTCAGCACAAGTTATGCTTCTGATTATAATTGCTAATTATGGTTTATTACATAGTTCTGTTGGGCTGGAAAAATGTCTCAGCCTTTAAATACTAGGTTCAAAATGAAAAAAATTAACGCAATTCTTTACAGTTAAGGTACTTAGATTTATACTGTTTTGAGTTTAAAGGCACGAACAGTCCTAACTCAAGAGAAGTTCTGCATCTTAAAAGAGAAATACTGTGCTAAAAGCTTGTAATATTTTATAAGAAATAATTTTTTGTTCGTGATTATTCATTCATTTCTTGACCATTTATTAATTTGTGTTCTTATTCAAAATTTATGTGCGCCAGAGGAACTCAGATATCTATCTAGTATTCAGTGTTATGATCTAATGTTGCATTAATGAGTTTGTAGCTCAAATGATTTCATCTTTGGCCTTTGTAAACCCTTTCATATTCATTTAATTTTGCTATACCATACTGATTTATTCATTGAGTATTTATTTGCTAGTATAATAAAATATCCAAAATTAATCTCACAGCAATATTAACATTAAGCAATATTAATATTAAATCAGTATTTTTTGTCTCAGATGTACCAGGGACAAGTCTCAAAACAACCTTGGTTGTTTTAATGAGGGATTTTTAAAAAAGTTTTCTTAGTAATACATCCTATTTTATAGTGACATTGGCATATAAGAAAATTGCTTATTGCAATAGTATTCTATAGTTTGTAGAGATGGATATTTACGATGATCTATAATAAGAGGAAGTGTTTCAATGACCATCTTGTATGACACATGTTATGTAAATTTTTATATATGTGTCCAGAAAATCTTTGCAGATGAGATTAAAGAAAGACTATGAGTATAGTGAGATTCTCTGGATTATCTTGGTAAACCAAAAATAAAATAACACATATACTTATTGAAAAAAAGATGATTATTCAATATAAATGAAAGGTCAATAGCTAAGAAGGAGAGAGAAATTAAGATCCTGGCTTTAGTGAGTGCATATTTTGGCCACCAATAATGCATGTAGTAGCCTCTACAAGAATCAAGGAATACACTGTTCCCTAGCTCTTCTAAAGTGATTGTAGTACAATAATGAGCATTATGATTTCTGCTTTGTAATACTGATTTTAGATTTTTTTTAAAGACTATGTTATTTACTAATTTGAAAGTGTCTCTCAAATTGTAACAAGAACAGTCTGGTAATCTCAAATCTAACTGACTTAATCCTGAAATTATAGACATGAGCAATCAAACTAGGTTGTTTGGCAATTAATAACACTTTTGTTTTCTTTTTTGTATGTCTGTTTATTGTGATAGTGCAGAGGATATAAGTGAAATTGTAGATCCCACAAGCAAGCACTATACAACACAGATTTACAATCCCAGGTTTGTATTCCAGAATTCTGACTTAAAGAATTATAGGAGAACACATATTTGTTGCTTAAAGCCTCAATGTTCTGTTAGTCATGAAATAATGCATATTTATTATACATTAACTAAAATCTCTAATGCACTATAATGATGTTGAATGATGAAATATTTTGAAGTCACTTCTCACTTTAACTCTAATAGTAAATTTTCAATTGATATGCAAATCATTACCAGTTACCATACTAAAAAAATGATTTACCATGTTTTTAGAAAGTGAATTATTCTATAACTACCAATGCAATAAATTTTTGTCTATAGTCCCTACTCATTTTTATTTTTATAAATATTTTCATTGTAATTATTATAATTATTAGTCAATATATATTAGTTCATCAAAGATAGTCTTCCAAATATAATTAAATAACTGTCTTTTATATTTTAAAATAATAAAAATAAACAAAATACCTCCTCCAGTGTATAATTCAGCAGCAGCACAAAATTGATTTTTTCTTAGTGACTAAACAATAACAGTTTCTGTAAATTGTTACACACTAAAATAATAAAAGTATGAGATTATCAATAAGCAAATAAAATAGTGTTTGCATCTAACTGAATACTAAATTCAATAAAATTGCTTTTATTAAAAATGAGGTTGGGCAGGGCCAAGGAGAAGATATAGTAAATAAAACAGCTGCCTTGTAATTAGAAAAATATTCATTTAATTTATAGACCCATGTATAAAATGAGGCATGGCAATATATGCTTGTTATGTCAGTATTATTGAAGAGTAAGAAACAAGTAAGTCTATGGAATTTACTGGACAAACAGCATTGGGCTTCAGGCCTTTGGTTGTCTGAGTGACAATCATTCATCATAGTTTTGGGTACTTGAACTAATTCATGTCACTGTTTGGAAGACTTAGACAGTGTAAACATACTGGTGGAAGTCTGTTTCTGAGGGGAGGGAGGGAGAAATAGCTTTATCCCACTTTCAGTTCATGGTTTAGTGTTTGCCACTGAAGATGTGAGCCCCCAGCTTCTGCTCTGAATGCCATGCCTACCTAGTGCCATTTCTTCCTGCAATGATGGACACTTATGCATCTGTTACTGTAAGCCTGATAAACACTTCTATCTACAAGATGACTTGGTCATGATGTTTTATCATAGCAACAGAAATGTAACTAATAAAAGATGAGTATGAGAACTGATCTCAAAATGTTGATTTATATGAATGTCAACTGTGCCATAAGATTATGCTCTTGTACATTGTAAATTTTGCAAGTCCTATTGGTTTAATAAAATGTTGATTGGCCAGAAGGCAGACAGAATGTATAGGCAGGGCTCTCATACTAAGAAAACTCTGAAAGACTAAAAGCAGGGCAAGAGATGCCAGGCAGACACAGAGGAAAGAAGACAAAAATTTTCTGAGAAAAGATACTAAGACACTTTGCTAATCACAGGTTAGTTTAAGAGTAAGAGTTTGCAAGTAATACACCTGATTCAGAGGCCAAATAACATGTAATTGATATAAAATTTTGTGTGATTATTTCGGACTGTGGGTCTAGATCTCAGGGCTAAGCTAGGCCCAAAACTCTTAGTACACAACAGATTAGCAATACACTCACTTTTCAAGTATTCCAGCACACATACACAAGGTGGGTGGATTTTGCACTTTTTGGAAGGAATGTTTATAATGCATCAGAATCACCTGTTAACAAGAAGACATTAAACTATATTCTGCATATCTATGCCTATACTCATACAAACAACAATAACAACAACAACAACAAAGAAAAACAAAACAACTCCAAGTATCAATTCAAGAACTCTGCTCTGAGAATAATAATGGCAAAGGCAGACACCCATGGCTGCCCCAAATATAGAGAACAACCATTGGCTCTGGTCTCAGTTCTACACAAGTCATTTATACTATTATATCACACTCTGAGACTAAAGGATCATTGTCAAATAGCCACTTGGAAGTGTATAAGAGCCTTAAGATAAGTTTAATGGCTATGAAATTGCTTTGTCTAGTATCCACACAACAGTTTTAATTCTTAGTTAAAATTATTGTTTCCTATACTAGCTCTAGGGAATATCAGCCATTGTTCAATAGCCACTGAATAGTTAGGAACCTTCAGGACCCTATTTTATAGCTCAACTTTCAGTTAATGATACATTCTAGGATAGAAGAATCATTGCACTTAATTGTGTACCTACTATAGAACCTAACAGTCTTCAATGAATAGCACCAAACACATAGCTACACATTTTGCCCTGGTGAAACTCAGTATATCATAAAAGGAAAAAAAAAGACATGAAAATTAAAAAAAAAAGATTACAGAGTGGAGACTGAATAGACAGGGAGCATGGGAATTGGGAGGAGGTAGAATGTGACATGCTTAGCGTGCATTGTGTGCATGTATAAATAATCTAAAAGAATCTTAATTTATAAAAGAATACTGATGTGAGATGTCTGTCTATGTGGTGAAAAATACCATTGGATAATAAAGAAACTGTTTTAGCCCATGGCAAAGTATCTTAGAAGCAGATGGGAAATTTGAGCATAAATAAAGGGGAAGGAGAGCAAGAGTCACGGAGAGAAGCTGATTCCCAAGAAAAGGAGATCTTATGGAACAGAGGTAAAGCCACTAGCCATGTGGCAAAATATAGATCAGTAGAAATGTATTAAGATGTAAGATCTAGCTCACAATATGCTTGAGCCATAGGACAAACAGCATGTAATTCATATAAGTTTTTGTATGTTTCTTTGGGACTTTGGGACTTCTGATCTGGACCTTGGGCTAAGAAGCTGTGGGCAGGTCCAGATATCAGGGCTAGCCAGAACCAGAAACTACTTACTACACTATACAGTGCATCGAATGAAAAAAAAAATCTGTGACTAATGCAGAGATCATGTCACATTTTCAAATTGCCCTGAGTCAGACTAAGAAATATAAGGCATTATGAAAGAAAGAGACTGTGTTGGGATATTCAGGTACTCAACACTTTTAGAATTCAATTAAATATATCAAATAAAAATTTAAAAATGCAGTGGTCATTGTTTTATAAATGCAGAAATTGATTAATATTTTATAAAGACTATGTAGTTAGATACCTATTTAACTGACATATATAACATAATAAAATATCAGGTAAGTAAAGATAATTCAAATAAAATAATCACGATTGGTTTTATTTACAGCTGTAAAGAGGTATATACTACTTGGTTTGAATTATTTATTTTATTATATGTAGTTATTCATTACACAATTTTGTTGCCTACTATCTGTCTTCAGCTGCATCAAATTATTCTGGAACAAGCAAACGAAATTATCTTCTTTCCTCCTTCCTTCATTTCTTTCCAGAGAAAATTATTTGTAAATGATAGTAGTTTATCTTGGCCGAAGATAAAATGCATGAGAGAAATGGGATGACGAATTCCACCCCACCTATGAGGGAATGCTATGTTAACATGTCTATTATGCTTATGATAATTCACACTTGATAAGATAAAAAATTATATTGATTATCCTCAATTAGAATTTTGAATTTCAGCTATGTTTGATACCTATTGTTCAATTAAATAAGGAAAGAAAACATTCCTTATAGAGATTAATATTTAATCAAATTGTTATTGAAGGCTTTTTATTTTAGTAATATATTAGTTGAATTTTTAACCACATGCATTTAATTTCTTCCTAGCCTTTAGCTAAGATTAAGTATAAATACATCCATTTAGTCTTATAGTAATCACAATGTTCAGTATGCAATGGTTGACATTTAGTTTGAATGTGATAGCTAAAAATAAAAAAGAGAAACATATTTTGAAGATGTTTTTGTTATGACTTGAACAAATTTTTAGACTAGACATGTAATATCTACCTTCAATCAATCACCAATTAAGAGCAGTTTATGCTATATACAATGAGAAACTGATAAAAAATGTCATGAATAAATTTAAATATTAACTTTTAGAATGATAATCTCAGACAGTTGGGCTCTATTCCCATTACTGGTTACCTAAATCAATATTTTTTAAAAAGATACTGAATATCTTCAATTGTACAAACAGTATAGTCTGTCATTATTACTACACTGTCTTGATGGTGTAAAAGAGATTTTATTTACTAATATCAAATTATGCCTGCAGTCCAATGAAACTTTATCTACTAAAAGAAATGAAATTAGGTCTGAAGATATATTTCAGTTAGTTAGAAGTCTGTCTAGCATTCACAGAATTCTAGTTCAATCCCCAACACCAGGTGAACTTGTGTATATTCTTAGCATTCAAGAGGTAGAAAAATGTGATATATAAATATATAAGAAGAATAAAAATGTTATTTATGGCTTGATTTGAAGGAGTCATTGATTGTTGAATCTTTATCAAGAGAGTGCTTGACACAACCATATGGGTTTCTTTCCCAGTACTCATGTGATTTCTATAATGTCTGTGGCACTGAACTATACATACTGACAAAAAATTATTGAGGAGTTAACATTTACAGACCAATATTTTCTATTAGTTACAAGGAACACTTTTACTTAACATTTAAGTGCATTATTATCGTAATAGATTTTAATATCAATTGGATATTTTCCAGAGTCACTCTAGTTACTTTGCATATATGTGACAGACTAGCTTGGTCAGCTTGTGGGACTCTAAAAAGTGAGACAATGAACTGGCTGTGACTCCCATATCTATTTTTGAAACTCTACTCTTCATACTGGGTTGCCATGTCCAACCATAACATATAGGAAGATGCTTAGTCTCATTGCTACTTGATATGACATATTTTGCCCTTTCCTGAAGAAAAACAGAAGATGATTGGATTGGAGAGTTGGAAAAGAAGATCTTCAGTGATATGTTTATGTGTAAAGATGACAAGAGGTAGAGTGTTTGTAATTGTCAACTTGATAGTCTAATGTGACTCAAGAAGGCAGTTTAGATTGGCATACTGACCAAATTAGATTGGCTGGTCAGTGTGCCTGGGGGCTGTCTTGATCATTCTCTGATGTAGGAAGTGTCCATGTCACTGTATAAAGCACTATTGCTTAGGCAGGTGGTCATGGAAAGTGTAAGAAAGGTAACTAAAATGAACCTATGAGCAAGCAAGAAGCAATTTCTTACAGTTTTCAACCAAAGCCTCTGTTTGAGTTTCTGCTTAGTGTTCGCCACATTTGTGAATGCCCAGTAAATTCTTTCATCCTCCAAATTGCTTTTAGTCACTATGACCACAGCTATAGCAAGAAAACTAGAACATTGATAAAAATATTGGGATGCCTGAAGTTATCCATGTTATTATTTGTCTTGTACACTAAAATTCAACAGTGCAGTATCTGAAAAAGAGGACAAGGTAAAGGTTGTTGGGAAACAGATGTCTGCTAGCTGTGCTTTTCATGTTCAAACTCTGACCCAGATACGACCCTGTGATCAGGGAAAACTGGAGGTGTATGATAAGGCCTCAGCAAAATGGCCCCCTGGCCAATAAAGGATGCAAAGCCAGAAAATGCTGGAAATAAGTTGCTAAAAGATACCATTTGTTCAAGTTCTAATCACAATGCAATTTCTAGGAGCTAGAGAAACAATACATAAGCAAGAGTGGGAAGACAAAATGTATTTATTTCTGAGATGAATTCAGAGTCTTGTGTTTTCATTTACCCTTACCTTTCTTTCCAGAACCCTGTGATGTCCTCAGCTGATAGACCATGAAAAGAAAGATAAAAAGAAAAAAAAACATATCCAGTATGTGATATGATATTACATAAGTATATTACATAAGTACATAATGATTATAGGTATAAATCCTTTAGCCCATTATCTGAGTGGTAGCAAAACTTAGGTTATATATTAATAACCTAAAGTTCAGCCTGAATACACACAGTGGCCATCTTCTCACTGATGGTGAATTAATTCAGATCATCAATTATTCATGTAAAATTGAATTGTTTTTCTCTTTAATATAACTCAGCTGTGTATGCTTTCTATTACTCCAGTGTATTCAAGCTTATCTTGGAGAATTATTTATTACTTCAGACATTGTTATTTCTACTGAGCATAAATCATACATCAACTTTTCCACATTCCATCTGTGTTTTTTTTTTCCTAAATTTAGATTTTTTCTCTGTGCCTTCAATAGATGCTCTGAATCTGTAGCTATCTTCAATGCACTGAACAAGCACGTCTCATACAGATTATTATAATTTCACTAGTTCTTATTCCCACATCACAATGAGTTATTGTATTTTTTTTGTATTTTTGTCTTTTTAGCTTTCTACTTTCTACTGCCTCGTGAATTAACCCAAATCCTAAGCATGCTTACCCTGGAGCTTTGGGTATTCTCATTCTCTCTAACACCTCTTGCAGGCTGCTTGCCAACTTCTATTACTGAGCTCTTAAGTTTGACCTTAGCTCAAAAGACACAAATACCTTTCTATATCATTTTTCCTCTTTCCTATATCACACTTCTCAGCAGATTGACAGCTTACCTGCCTTTCATTCCCTTTTAACTTCTTGTGTAATGGTAAATGAAACTTGTCCTGTGCTCATTTTAAAATTATTTTCCATCAACATAACTAATAATTTACCAAAGGGAATCCAGATTGTTAAATTACTCCCTACAGAATCTATAATAATTGCTTTCCATTCCTTACCCTATAAACTTGTACAGGCTTTTCCCAAAATGATTGTACTAATAATTTTCTTGTTACAGAATTTGGATTAATTCAAGCTTTTTGTTGAAAAATTATTGGAAGTGTGTACTTTTGGATCTCCCATCATTATTCAGATTAAACTTTCAAGGAGTTCCTGTAGTTCTGGGGACATATCCTTCTCCTTTTAAAATTAATATTTATAATTCCCTTTTCAAAACTTCTTTCTTAGATTCATTTTTGTCTACCTTTTCTAAAATTCCAAAGTGATTATAATTCTGAATTCTTTTATGGAAATGTCTGATTTTTATAGCATAAGCATTTATTTAAAATTTTAAATATTCTTTTGATGAATCTCTCTTTTACTTTCATAGCTTTATAATTTTTACACTCTTTACTTCTGAGTCAATACCTATTGTCTGACGTCTTCTCTTGAATATTATAGAGACAGTTAAAATGTGCCAGAGTCGATCACAAACTCATTCCTTGCATGCTGCTCAACAAAACAACTTATCAATAACTATGGCTCAGTTTTCTCTTTCCCTGTCACTCTCCTATCTTTCAGCTTATTCCTCAAATGTCAAACCTTAATTTACTGGCTTTACTCCTAAGGCTAATGTTCAGTATCATTTTCGTATTTTGTTTTAAATCTGTTGCTGCTCTCTGTTGCACCACATATCTCACTAACCTCCTTACTATTTTTTACATTCTTAAATTGTAATCAAAGTAATTTTTTAGGAATAAAATTTTATATCTCTCTTCTCTTCACAATTTGTTAATGCCTTTTAATTTCCTTTTTTCCCTTTTCACAGTTATATTTTCTTTTGTGTCACAAATAAACTTGGATTAGAGATATGATAACATCATAAAGACAATACACATTCATTTGAATCATTTTTTTTACCAGACTAAATGACCAGTTGAGTAGTATAGTTGGTTGTTTTTAAGTCTTACACTTTTGCTCTTTTGGCTGAAATTCTTTGGGAAGCCCACCACCCACCTCTCAAGGAGATAACACAAGGATTATTCTTACTTATGAATGCCAGAGCTTATCTTGGCTTGTATTTAGCCAACTTTTATTAATTTAAATTATCCCATTTACCTTTTGTCCCTGGATTTTTCACTTCCTCTATTTATGTATATCATAGTTTTCCTTTTTATTCTGTGTCTGGCTTTGTGTCTGGGTGACTGACTCCTTCTTTTCTTGCTTTTTGATCCTTTTTGAAATATCTCCTTGTATTTATTCTTTCCCTCTGTCAGCCTTGCCTATCCTTTCTCCTGTCTTTCTATTGGCCATTCAATTCCTTATTTGAACAATGAGGTCTATTAGATAGGCAAAGTCACCCAGCTTCACAGAGTTATATAAATGGAACATATTTTTGTATCATTAAACAAATGTTCCACAGAATGAACAAATGTAGTACATGTAAGGATTTCGAAAGCTTGCATTCACCTGGAATGTAACAGAGTAAACTATGCCCCTGGGTGTGGCTATGCAAACATGGGCCCACCCACCCTCTTAAAGAAAGTGCTCACACAAGTCCCCTCCCTCTTCCTCTTTCTCTGCTCCTTTCTCCCCTACCTCTGCCTGCTGCTCTAATAAACTCTCTGGTGGTACTCCTGGTATTGTGATTACATTCACATGCCACATGCAAAAAATTAGCAGTACATCTTTAAGTAATATTCTACAAGTAAGTGGACCAATAGTGTTATTTCAACTACCTGAAATGCCCTAAAATTTATTTCAATTTGAGTTTTAAGTGCTATCTGTCCTTTAAGATACAACTCCATTGCTAATTCATTTATTGGTAATTTATTTAATTTCTAAGTTTAATATAAACTCTTCCCCATTGAAACATTGGAGTTTGCATCTTCTCTATCAATGATCTATCTCATATCTAACATTATCTACTAAATTTTATTTGACTAAATATTTAGTATATAAACAAGTCACCACACAAAGGTGTCAATATCTGATATGTGAGTATAAAATATTTTTTCTACTTGCTATCAAAATATAGTTTATTTGTACTCATTAAAATTGGGAGGTAGGGACTACAGAGATGGCTCAGTGGTTAAGAGCACTAGCTGCTCTTCCAGAAGACCAGGGTTCAAATCCCAGGACCCAAATGGCAGCTCACAACTATCTGTAACTTTAGTTTCAGGGCAAAACACTACTGTACATAAAATAAAAATAAATAAATAATTTTTTAAAATTGAGAGCATGGAATTAAAAGGAAACCTCAGGAAATACACGGATCTTCCAGTGTCAGAGGAAACCAAGGTAAATTGTATTAAAATCAGTCTTTAGATATTCATAGACACATCATCTCTTACATGGTGACTGTTACAACAAACACAAGACCATGTCAAGTTAAAGTATATACAGAAGGAAAAAGCTGTTCCCTCTCCCCTTACCAATTCAAGATAGTTTTCAAAGTTTTAGCTAAAGCAATAAGAGAACAAAAGGAGTTTAAAGGGATACAAATTGGAAAGGAAGAGGTCAAATTATCTGTATTTTCAGATGACATGATTATATACATAGTGACTCACAAAATTCTACCATGGGACTTCTACTGCTGATAAACACCTTCAGCAATGTAGCAGGATACAAGATTAACTCAAAGAAATCTGTAGTCCTCTTATAACCTAAAGATAGAAGAGCTGAAAAAGAAATAAGGGAAACATCACCTTTTATCATAGCTGCAAAGAGCATTGAATACCTTGGTATAACTATACCCAAAGAAGTATCATATCTAGTTGAGAAAAACTTTAAATCACTGAACAAAGAAATTGAAGAGGATATAAGAAAATGGAAAGATCTTCCATGTTACTGGATAGGTAGGATCAACATAGTAAAAAGGGAAATCTTACCAAAGGCAATCTACAGATTCAATGCAATTCCCATCAAACTCCCAACATAATTTTTTACAGACTTTGAAAGAGCAATACTCAATTTTATTTGTAATAACAGGTAATCCAGGATTTCCAAAACAATTTTGCTCAAAAAATAACCTCAAGAGGCATCACCATCTCCAACTTCAAATTATACTATAGAGCCACAGGGGGGGGGAAAAAAAAAAAACAAACCTTGGTACTGGCATAAAAACAGACTTGTGGATCAATGGAATCAAATTGAAGACCAGACATTAACCCACACACCTATGAACACTTGATTTTTGACAAAGAGGCCAAATATTCAATGAAAAAAACCAAATAGTATCTTCAACAAGAGGTGTTGGCATAACTGGATAGCAGTGTGTAGAAAAATGAAAATAGATCCTAACTAATCACCTTGCATAAAACTTAATCCAAGTGATCAAAGCTACACTGAATTTGATAGAAAAGAAAGTGGGAAATACCCTCCAATGCTTTGGCACTGGTGACCACTTCCTAAATATAACACCAGTAGCACAGACACTAAGAACAACAATCAATAAGTGGGACCTCCTGAAACTGAGAAGCTTCTGTAAGGCCAAGGACACAGTCAATAAGACAAGTTAATAGCCTACAAAATGGAAATAGATTTTTACCAACCCTACAAGTGACAGAGGATTGATCTCTAAAATATATAGGAAACTCAAAAAACTAGGGTCCAAAACTCTTAAAAATTCAATTAAAAATGGGGTTCAAAACAAAAAGGGGACTTCTCAGTAGAAGAATTAAAAATAGCTGAAAGACACATGAAAAAGTGCTTAACATCTTTAGCCATTAGAGAAATGAAAATTAAAACAACTTTGAGATACCACCTTACACCTGTCAGAATGGCCAAGGTTAAAAACACAGATGATAGCCTACACTGGAGACGATGTGGAGCACGGGATAGAGTCTTCCATTGTTGGTGGGAATGTAAACTTTTTCCACCACTTTGGAATGCAGTATGGTGGTTTCTCAGGAAGCTGGGAATCAATCTCCCCAAGACCCAGCAATACCACTTCTGGGTGTACATCCTAAAAACACACATTCGCACTCCAAAGACATTAGCTTAACTATGTTCATAGCAGCATTATTTGTAATAGCAAGAACCTGGAAACTACCTAGATGCCCCTCAACTGAGGAATGGATTAAAAGGGGATGTACCCACTCATTAGTGGACTGAAAAAAATGCATTGTATACAGGAGCCCAAGGCTAGAACATAGCTAAGTGACACAGTGCTTCATTTCTGCATTGATGGCCTATGGCAGGGGTGTGGATAAGGAAAGTCTTGTTTTCTTTAAGGGTCTTGCCACAGGGAGTTTAACTATGCTCCAGTAAGTAAATGAGCAGCATGAATGGTCATTTTTGTAAATGAGATCATAAGAGTGGGTATGAATCTGAGAGGACTGACAACTGAGGTTGATGGGTTGTGTGATGTAAAATCACCAAACAATAAACACATAAATATATATATAAAGGAAATTCAGTGTTGGCTTGTAGTATTAATATTAATAATAGATACTTTGTAAAAATAGACTATTTTATGTAGTGCACAAAGAAAAGATGGTGATTTTTTGAAAATCAAATTGTAATATAAGGCCTTGAACATTTCATATGACCATAAGAGAAGGCATTAACAGTGTATTCTTAGTATTAACATCTTTAAGTGAAATATTTTGGGAGTCTGCTAGAGACAGTATTAAACAAAAAGATGTTTGGCTTGGCTTGCTAACACCTACATTTCAAGTCTTTTGGAAAGTGTTAATTTGATCATTCAAGAGAAAACACAAACAACAGAGAAAACACATATACCAAAGCAGCTGCATTTGGAGTAACCATTTAATTAAGATGCTGATAATCTATTTTCAGTCTTAGACTAGATAGAGAAGCTGATTGAGAGTGCTAAGGGATCTTTATTCCTACATTTTCCAAACCCTAGATTATGACTATGTTCTCTTCAATCCCTTCAAAGAAATTATATTTCCTTGGATTATGCTATACTTATGGAAATTATTGTTGAATTTGCTAGAATATGTGCTTTGCTTGTAGTAACAGCACTATGAGTCAGCCAATGCCATCCCTCAGTGAAAGATCTAATATTAGGACTTCTGCTTCTTCCATGCAGCACATTATGTTAACCACAATCTTTTGCATTTGGTGCTGAATGCCATAGGATGATCCCTGCCATTTCAGGGTCCATTTCATCATTCATTACGTTAATGCTTTACCATTTAGTGGTTACAGTTCTCAAGTCTAGCATGTAAAAAAGATTACTCATGGCTGATAAGGATATCTGGGATCACCCTACCAGTTTATTTCACAGTCATGAAGCTTCACCCTGCAGATGCTCTCTGTGTAGGTAACTATGAATTAAGTGACAATTGTGAACTCTAGATTTTGAAAAAACACATGGAAGTTGAAAAGAAGCAATTTGAGAAGAATAAAAATGTAAGAAGAGGTCACTAAACCAGACAGGGCTTTGTGTAGGACTTTATGTGATCAACATCCATTATATGTAATTACAGAAATGGCACTGTGTGCACAGTCAGACAACTGTGCTCTTTAAAGAAATATATGCTCTTTAAAGAAAAATTTATAAATGCATTGTCACTATGTAAAATTCCTAAAGCCTTTTTTAGTCTCATTTAGAATAAAATACAATACCTTTGTTTCTTATAATGTGCTCACTATAGTAATTTGTGGTTCATGGTGCAACCATCCAATGACCTGTTAAACCTCTGGAATTCACTAAATTGAAATATTAAAAACAGATTCATAAATGTGTATGATACTAGAAAGTCCCTGTCTACATTTCAGGAGTTCTCATAGTGTAGTCACAGTCTGAATGTCAGTGAGCTCAACAGTAAGAAAGGCATCATGCATCACTTTCTATCTACAGATAGGAAAGGAAAAGCAATGCTCCAGTTCAAGGCTGTCATGTCAGAGGAATTCTCTTTTATGCAAACATAAGCTTCTGTTCTTTTCAAGATTACCTAAGATAGTAAAAGACACATTAAAAGGAACTTTTCTCTCTTTTTATTTTTTAATTTGTAGCAACTTTGTTTTTTTGTTTATTTTTTTAATAAAGTCTCATTTTTTATGCATTTCCCCTTTTTCAAATTCCCTTCCCCCCTCCCACCCCTCCCAGTAACTCTTCTCCCCATTTCCTTATCTCCTCTCTTTTTTCAACTCCCTCTCTCAAATATCTACCTCATCTAGAGCCATCATCACAAAAGGCACTGAAAACAATGCTTCATTGCATTTTTAGGTATTCAGTGGCCCCATAAAATTAGCAAATGACATTAACCCTCACTGTGCCTTGAAATATAGGACAGATATTAGAGACATTAGGCGTCCTTATCTCAGTACCAACTTACTAACGATAAGAGGAAAAATGTGATCTCTACTTTATTCCAAAACTATCATTTTTTTTTTCTCTAGAATGTAGCAGCAACAAAGGGTCAGTATGAAAGGACCCTCTGAGGACTTGGAGTCTGTTCACTGTCAAACTTGTCACCTGAGGGAAGAACTAGCAACTGCACACTGAGACAACTCAGAGAGAAAAGAGGACCATAAACACAAATAGGATGAGATGAAGCCTTTAGACTCCAAGTTCTCCATCCACTGCAATAACTGACAACTAGCTACCGAACTTTGTCATTGCTATTTCAAGCTGCTTGAAATTATTAAGTTGAAGATGGAATTTACAATAGTTACAAGCAAAACTCAAGCCACGGAACAATAAATTTCTCCTGTAAAATGGGCCTCAGCAGAATGAGATCATTATATACGTATCATTTTAAAAATAATTTATCTCTATTTCTGGAAGTGGAATTGAAATAAAGAGAACACATTTGGAACATAATTACATGAATACATATGCTTTCATTTTGCCCCAGTTTTCCTTTTTTTATATTTCAAACATCCATATCAGCTTAAATTAATTTTGTATGAACTGATTTGAAGGAATAGATAAGAAATCATCTTAAGGTCTATTAAATATACAGACTTTGGAAAAGCAGAGTTTAAAGATGTCTCATATTTTATCTGAATGAAGTATAATTTCTCTGAAGGAATTTGGTCTACTCAAAATACCTGCTTCACTAAAATGTTGATCCCTAAGTGTGGACATTAAAGTAAAATTTAAAATCAAGGAAAAGTTAACAGCTAATTTTTTTAACCTAACTTTCCTAGATATTGCTAGGTGTTTTTCTTAATCCATCATAAAACTTAACACCTAGGATGAGAATCCAAACTTACTTTCATAAAAGAATCAAAGTTTATAAAATTTAAATATTTCTAAATAGGATGAATTAGACTTTGGGGTTTCTATATAATTTCAGTATCTGTAACTGTGCAGATAAATATTAAATAATTCCATTTGAACATCTAAATTATTCTATATTGTGTTATATATAGCACTGCACATCTGTTATTCTGTTACTGAGAAGTAAAGTAGAATGAACAGAAACTCAAGCCCATTCTCAGCACTATAGCAAGCTTGAGGGCAATCTGAGATACATAAATTCCTATGTCATAAAATAAAGGAAGGTCAGGTGATTGCATGTGCCAAATTGATGTCCTGGGCCTGTGCTATCGTGGAAAGATATGCAGATATCTTTTGTCTGTGCTGCTGCCTGAAGCAAGATTGATGCCCATTTGCCAAGAAGCCTCCATGAGCCATGTAGGTTTCTTTGGCCTGTACTTCCCACAGAGATTGTGCTAATTTCCTTGGCTTGTGCTATTTCCAGTTACAATGGGGAAGTTCATGATCTCTGCTCCTGCTGAGTGTAAACAAACAAGGAAGGTTCTTCTGCAGTGGTACTGATGACTGGATCTTTGTAGTTTAGAAAGAGACTGAGAAGGTTTCTGTGACACCCCTACCCACCAGAAAAAATAGCAACCTAGGCAAAAAGCCATGAAATGAAGGTCTTAAAAATTGTGATAAGGATAATCAAGTGTATCTCTCTCCAATAAATGGCTATGGGCAGGAGTGAGCATGGGGAAGGGCTCAGTTTTCTTTCAGGGGCCAGCCACCAGGAGTTTGACCATGATTCATTGACTATATGGACAACAAATTTTATCTTTGTTTTGAGTGCAGACAACAAGGACAAATGAAATACCTGGAATGTCTGGGAAGTACAGGTGACTGAGGAACAGTATATGAAATTTCTAAATAAACAATAAAATATTATCTTAAAAAAATTTTAAAAAGCTGGTCATTGTTGGCATATGCCTTTAATTTCAGCACATGGAAGGCAGAGGTAGGCAGTTCTCGGTGAGTTCAAGGCCAACCTGATTTACAGAGGAAGTTCCAGTGCAACAAAGACTACACAAAGAAACCCTGTCCTAAAGAAACAAAAAATGAAAATAAAATGATGGAAATAATAAAAGGAAGGATAGAAACAGATGTCACCAATTTAAGCAAAATGTTTCTTTGAAATTATATACTTTATTACATAATTTACTCATTTCTTTAGCATATTTATATATATATATATATATATATATATATACATGTGTGTGTGTGTGTCTTGCTTGGAAATTTTTCTAAATCCTAAAATATGTTGTTTCTTGCCATTTCACACTGCCTCATTCACATACTCTGAAAACTACTGATCATATTGTAATGAAGATAAATAATTACAAATGTAATTTTCATGTGTAATTGTAATATTCTATAAGAAAACAGATTTGAGAAGTCAGAATTTTTAACAGAGAAAGGCATTGAGAGATATCCCAGACACTCTGATGCTTTTTAGTGTTTATCTTTAATTTTTGTCAGTGTTATTTATCTCACTTCTTTATAATCTATAAATGCATTTCTAAGAGCCTCTGATCTATAAAAATAGAGGACAAGCAGGCAGTGTGGTTAATTTTATATCACTTTGATCCAAATGTCCATTATGTCTACCACATCCATAAACATAATTATTGAATATTTTTAATGGAACCATTATAACATGTATCTGCAAAACATAAAATTACTGTGAGAAGGAGGGGTAAGTGCCAATTGGAAATTAATTCATGTATATTCAAATGCATATTGTGGTATATGTGAAAAACCTATAAAATTTGTTTCATTATAGTGGCATTTTATTAAAATAATTATGTCTATCCTGAATGTCTAATAGTCACACTATAAGCAGCTCAAGCTATAAACATCACGGCACAAATAAATTAGTGCAGCATATCTAGTTTTTAAAATGACATCAGTCTTAAACATTTGTGGGTGTTTGAATACACACACACATACACACACACACACACATAATAAATTAGTACTTTGTGAATCTGTTGTAAGGGTAAACATCAATTAATGTTCAAACTTCCAAAGAGACTTCGAAATTGCCTTTGAATTTTTTCTTTTGATAGTCTTAGGTATTTCCTGTTAAACATATTGCTGAATGTACATGCATATCTGAACTTTTCTCTACAAATCCCAGCAAGGTGATCCTGAAACCAAACCAAACCAGATATTCATAATTCACCAAGTATAGAAAACAAAATTTTCTCATAAAAATCATATGGAGCAATGACAGAGAAAGAGTATGATTTCCATAGAATACCTGTTAAGTTTGCAGGTACATATGTCAAAATAAAATCCACGTCACACCAAAGAATCCAGAAGGCTAACAAAAAGAAAAGTAGCTTGTGTCCTCCAGTTTAAGGAAACACAGAAATGCCTCACCAGAAGAGATTCACTGAAAGTCTGTCTGGGAAGTAGATAGACCTCCCACCCCTGATTCTCTCCATAGCCCTGTCAATTACTGAAATAGAGACTCTGCAAAGAAGAGCCTATGACCACAGAACTCTGTAAGCTACTAAAGTGCTCTGAGACCATGTTCACAAAATTATCTCTTAGTTAATATAGACAGAGGTCAGTGTCTTAGGGGCTTTAATGAATAAGCTACATCAAATTTCACTAGGAATAGAAGTGGTAAAAATAAGAAGGAAAAGTATTGTTGTATACTCTAACACACTCCAAATGGCTTTTATTTCTATTCTGATAGAATTACAAGTTGTCCTTCTTATTATCCCCAAACTGTGTCTATTTGTCTGTCTGTCTGTCTGTGTGATTGCAAGCACACATTTCAAACATCAAAGTTAGTGCTGTGTGTTGTGTGTTCATATATTGAACGTGTTTTTAAAAGACCTATTCTGCATGTACTATTGAAGCAACAGTTTGCTTTATTTATATAGATATCTGTGATGAATAAATGATAGATATTACATGTATCATTATTTATGGTACTTCCAAATAAGAAAAAAAATAGAAATCTGTGTTTAATGGGAAAGTTTGATTTCTCTAAAGAGCAAAAATACTTATTTGATCTCTAATTCTACTGATATCTAGTTTTGCAAAATTTCTGCTGAATTAAGGCTTAGTTTAATTTTACCATTGGGGAACATATATGTAACTCTCAAACTAACTCTGACAGTTAGATTTATAGTACGCTGACTCCTCCTGACTCTTAACTTTTTTGACGACTTCTAGTTTACAAAGTCTCTGGTGTAAACCGGCATTAGCAAGACAAAGCTAAAACCCAGAATCCTGTTAGAATAGATAGAAGTTGTGAAGCTTACAAAGTTATTGCACTGTGTGAATACATACTATTGATCTATACATATGATCTATACATGTGATGAACCAATATATTTCAATATTAGAAAATAAGCATGTATCATTTGTTGTATAAGTCTATTACTTCTCTCAGTAAAGGAAACTCAAAGGTTAAAACAAATATTAAATAAGAATATAACTAACATTGTTGTTCATTCAAAGAATACAGAAAATTCATTGTCCTATTTGAAACTGTAAGCAAACACTTCAAACCCCACACATTTCATTGCTGGATGTATCTGCTTAACATACTATAGTGCCATGAGAGCTCCTCAAATCTCACTAGTTACCTGAATGGATTAAAAAAAAACAGGTATGTATGCCATCATATTTTACTAGTTTTCATCATCTACTGTCATTTCTTCCTATTGATACATATAGAAAGCACCATTTCTCATCATGGAAGCACAATAGTTCTGAAGAAAGTCCAGCACACACAGAATGACACTCCAGATATTTCTTAAAGATCCATTCCCCACTTTCAATAAATTATTGAATTCCTCAAGAATTCTGTGTCTCTAAGTTAAAACTTTGTGATTAGTTTTTAATCCATGCTTTTTAAGTAAGTAAATAATTTATTTACAAAACTTCCTATTGACAGACAACTCAATAAATAAAATAGATCAAAGTACAACCACTATGCTCATGTTGAAGGTCAGGTTTGGCAAAGAAGTCAAAATAGGCACAGTGGAATATCCTGAAGCTAGCAAGCATAGTTTAAGACCTGTGGGAAATAAAAATAATTAAGGAACTTCAAACAGGTTAGTAAGAATTAATAAGACATTTCAGCCTCAAGTTTAGGAGAACTATCAGGTGATTTCTCATTTAGATTAACATGTCCTGCATCATAGATGACATTTCAGTGATGAACACCAGAAACAAAGGTTTCCCTGTAAGACTGTTGTAGAACTCATCAGTAACACATAGTTGAACAAGGGGTTAGAGAAAAAGGAACCACATAGGAAGACATAAACAATGTATAAAGGCTTTAATGTGGGAAAGCAAATTTTCAGAAATCAACAAGTTTATTAAAAAGTTTTTCTCAGGGGGATATCAATATCTCTCCTTCCAAGACTTCAAGAACATCTTGAAACAACAAAAGAATGTAAACATCTGTGGAGGAAGAGATAGGAAATGGTATTTTGTGTTTATTTCATATCTCTTATGCTAAATAATCTAACAGAATCTAATAAAGTTTTTTCCAAATTTGTTCAAACAATTAAGATATGTGAAGTCCAAAACTGGTTTTATGCAACATTAAGTAGATTTATGCTTCCATTCTATCAACACAGAGAATCTCATTTTTCACTCTCTCCTGGGTCCACAGACTGCAGTACCAGCCAATTTTGAGGGAAACTGAGAACATGAACATGTCAGTCATCCATGTTCTTCCAGAGATGTATCATCTACTGGAACATCATCTAGGCTAGCAGAATCAAACCAAGAAAGCACATCCAACATTGGTTGTATGGAAATAGAGGAAAGAAGAGAAGAGAAGAGAAGAGAAGAGAAGAGAAGAGGAAAATGTAAATGAGAAATGGGGGAGAGAAACAGATGAAGAGAAAGTAAAACACAGGAACCAGTATAAGATTCCAGGACACCATGAAAATAAGATTTCCAGTTAATTCCTGCCCACGAAAAAATAAAAAAAAAGTTTTTTATCTCTTTTTTTTTCCCTATATCTTAATACTAACTTTGAGATTTTTAAGACAGCATTAGGTAATTAAAACATGCAATTAGCAGTAAAGTGATCAGAAAATGTTTTTTAATTATTTAAAATTTATGCTTATGTAAAGAGTTCTTAATTTCTTTTAGAATATTTATTTGGGCATATAAAAGTAGGACACAATAATGCTTCTTTCACATTACTGTGGTTTTTTGCACATGCTTAGTATCATTCCACCATTTAACTACATGCATAAGCTTTCTATTGTATTGTTACTGTGTCATACACTTGATGCTTAATTAGAACATCATTTAATTATCCATAGTTAAATAAATTATCTTTTAATTTGAAACAGTAAATCCTGAAGTAAATATCCTGTTCATGAGATAAAAGCTTTTGAAATGCTAGGAATAGAAAAGGTTTACTCTACTATGCAACTGATCAATTAAATTGCTACAAAATTATAAACTGAAAATTTTAATTACGCCTTAGTCTAATGCTCTGTAATTTTCCCAAGATAAAATATAAAATTAATATTATATAGATGTTTATAAATGGAGGATATCCCCTTACTAAATTATTAATCCATTGTCTAGTGCAGCAATGCTAGCTATGAAGACCTAGTATGAAAATGCACAGCCTTAGTTTTCTAAGCAGCATGATTATTTTAGTTAACTTTATATTTACCCCTTCATGAGCTATATATAAACTATGGCTAATAAAACTCAACCTTCTGTGATATACTGTGTTTGATTACAGAAAAAAAATCAACAAATGAAAACTGTAAGTTTATCAAGTCCTCCAACACATTAATGGTGAAGACTATAAACAGGTAAATATAGTATATAAAAGGGGTAAAAATAGTAAATGAAATAGAGCATGAAGTCTAGCAGTGTCAGCAGCAGCTACTATGTGTTGTGGTGAATCTTCTTTGTAATATTGGCATTGGCACCTTGAGATCTTTCCAGGTGCCAAGCATTAGAAACACAGTGTATACAACTTAATAAAATATTAAAATAATAATGTGTCAGTGTATTATATATTCATTACCATAAATGAATAATTATAAATAATAGTAAATATTCTGCCTAAATTCTTCTGTGATCCTTATGATATCATGCAGCATACGTATCATATTTTTAAAATAAATTTTGTTTATATTTTGAGATTATAATTTTATAATTTTCCTTTTTGCATCCTTCATTCTTTCACATATTCCTTCTTGATCTCTTTCAAATTCATGCAATTTCTTATTGCTACATGCCTCTGTGTGTGTGTATGTGTATTCCTAAATATTTAATCTTATTACAAATACTTGAAAGCTATGTGTGATAAAAGTTCACTGTGTGTGCTGGTGTGCACATGTGTTTGGAGACATAGAGTTGAGGAAGATTTCATGTTCCTGTTAGTCACCCATTGATTACTTTTAGACAGGTGTTATGAATATTGTTTTAACTAGGCAAAGATTTTACATTTATTTTTGCTGCAGAATATTACTGTGTTACTTTTGTTTTTCTGCATTCATTTAATTATGTAACAATGTGATATCTTTGTTTCAACTTGCATGTCTAAGATACTTGATTGGTCTAATAAGAGTTGAATGGCTAATAGGCAGGAGAAAGCATAGATCAGGATGATAGGCCGAGAAAATAAATAGGAGGAAAAATCTTGACTCAGGAAGAAAAGGAAGAATAAGAAAAGAGGTAGAAGAGAACTGGGCACATGCCTGAGGCAAAAATCCAGATGTAGAGAAGCAGTAAAAGTAAGATATATGTTAAGAGAGGTTATAAGCCCTGAGTTAACCAAAACCGTACCTAAGGTAGGCTGAACCTTCATTCACAACTAACAATAAGTCTCTGTGTCATGATTTAAGAGCTTGGTGGTGGTGCAAAAGAAAATGTATGATACAAACAGTGTGTTCCACTGAAGCCAGAGCTGAGTTATCAGCAAAGAGAACCCAGGGATCTTCACATCTTCACCCTGACCCAACTTCAAAAGTGCCTTGGTTAAAGGCTTGAATGTGGAGTCACCAGCTTTATGGACATTGAGTTCTGCATTGAGTTCATCATTGAAGACCACATCAACTTATTCCCCATCTCTTGAGTCTCACATATCTAAATTACAATTTATACATTGTAATTATATATACAGAAATACATAATTGACAACAAAGAGCTAAAATCTATAAACTAGTGGTCTAAACTATAATTTGGGGGGTAATTTTTACTATTTTTGGTTAATCGGTATTACAGGTTAATTGTGTGAACTTTAAGCTACATACTTGATGCTTAGCTCAGCTCTAAATCCACTTGACTGAACAAAGACCTCTTCTTAGCTTTCTTTTCTTAATAGTTTTCCTGATGTAATAGCCTCTTGCATGACCTGGAGAAATAACACTGCATTTTAAAAAGAATATTCAAAATTCATTATAAAGATTAAAGACTTAACTCATAGGCTTTGACCCCATCATAACTGACACAATAAGGGCTTTTCTTTCTAAATTCTGAAGACGAAATAAGCTCCTTTTATTATGACCTTGAGACATAGACAATGTCTTACTGTGCTGTTTAGACCAGTAGAAGAAACAAACATTAGAAGATGTTTCTGGAAGTCAAAAACTGAAGTCAAAAAACCTCCTTATTTATATCTGTTCTTACAGCTATCTAAGAGAAAGTATAATTCTAGCATATAATTAGTATATTAATTTTAAATAGAAAGATTGTTTATAAAATCTGTAAGGGATACAATATGATATTAATACTTTTCAGACTTTAGGCAAAGACTGAAGAAACCACCGTAGTTTGGAGTTTGCTTGTGTTTCTATCAGATTCTCCAGTCAAGGCACTGCTTACATGCTGAGCTGGACACTTAGTGAGCTGACCTCTGCATGGTAGATGTAGGCAGCCTGCTGTGTCAGACAATAAAAAGTGCCACATGAACTTCACACTTCACTTCCTCAAGGTCTGTCTGTGATAATCTTTAGACAACTTCAGAAACTTGCATGTTGAGAAACGTAAAGCTAACCTTAACGTTATTCCAGGAAAAAAGGATAAAGAATTCATGTATTTTTTTCTTTTTCCATTTCACACCATCACTACTTTTATTTCAATTTCTTCTCACCCCCTTGAATTAGTGTGATAATCTTTGTGATCTTTCCATTGTTATTTCATACTAATTCTTCCTGATTGTCTTAAAAGTTTGCCCTTTAAGTTCTTAGTAATCCCTGAACAAAATGATTGAGTATTCTTTCTTTCACCCAGAAAGTCCTTGAATCTTTGTAAGGTGGGGCTACCACTATTGCCCTCCCCACACACAAGCAATGCCTTTCAGATACTAAGTGGTTGAAAAATAGTCTTGAAATACATTCTATTTGAAAACAGTGTAGAATAGCTTAAATCAATTACTGAATAATATATTACATTAAAAGCTTTGCAATTAGTTTAATATAATATGACAACACATAAAAAACATAGATATAGGCAGAATTTGTACTCCTTAAATGTCCCAGAATTTTTCAGAAGAGTAATTAAACAAGTATGTTGAAATTCTGTGTAATAAAAAGAATTTTTTTTATAAATAATATCTAAGAGTATGATTTTGAAAAATTAGGATACTTGGTATTATTCTTTTTTGAATGGTCATAAGTTAACTTATAATGAGAACCTCACTTCCCTGTTCACACATCCCCTGAATCAGTGATCTTGTCTAGATATTACCTAGAAGATAAGTGCATGGTAATTACTTAAAAATAACTTTGATCTGTGCTCATTAAGAAGTTATAAATTTTTTAAACATATTGACAGTTACCAAGTACACAAGTGAATGGAAAAAGGCCTGATTGGAAAGGTCTTCCTGGAAAGTGTGATGAAGGATCTGCCTGTGAGCACAGCAAGCTGATTCTTCTGCTTGTCCACAGGCATCACGCTGTCAGGGTGATGTATGAAAACATGTGTCAAAGCTTGCTGTAAATATGTGGTGTTTATAAACCAAGATATAGATAAGTGGCCAAATAAATGATGTGCTGCAGAAATTCAATTCCAGAGAAAGTTTGTTCATTTGTCGTTGAGCTGGATATAAAATCACATGTGAAAGAAGAGGTGACAAGTATGTATGCACTCTGTATACAAAGCTGTACCCTTTCATCAAGGAAGCAAAGTTATAAAAAGGAAATCTCTGAAACAGACCTCAATCTTGGTTTCAAATGATTTTATGATGTCTACTCGACAACTTGATCATATTGCTTGCCTTGTAAAATGTTAAGACAACTACCAGACTGTTTTTAATTTACTCTTATGGTCTACATCCACTTCAGTGCTTGTTACATTCTGTCAGCTCTATTTCCCTATTGGTTGTCAATGAGATGTTCTACAATGATTTCTTGTTTTCAAGCCAATATTCCAAATGAGCTACTAAACATGTATTTATGGACATAGAAAATAATTCTCTAAAGCAGAGAAATTTTATTTTAAAGCATATAAAAATTATGTATTATTCCCAGAGGATGAGTATATCAATATACATCTACTAACTGAATCAGGTATCAGACACATGCACATTTGATACTGTATAACTTTGCTAATTAAATATACTGTAGAAGATATTACAAATACCCAAAATTACTATTATACTTAATAATAACATAGAGAAAGTTTTATCCTTAAACTTTTATATATAAACATAGTGCATGTATGGTAATTTGCTCCAACTTTATTTTATATCATTAATGTTGCTGTCAGATGTTGTGTGTCTGAGAGTTTGTATCCTCAGGTAAATGTATATTATGAGCCTATCTAAATATCAAATGCTTTCTCTGTCACTCAATTTCCATATTATGCATGTCATGAGACAAGATCCTCTCATCTTGATTCTTAAATGGGTGCTGGGCATTTGAACACAGCTTCTAATGTTTACACAAGAAGCACTATATACACTGAGCCATTTCTTCAGCCCCAAGAAGCATTTTGAATATCTAAAATCATTTTTAACATATTTAACATAGGGCATAAGGAAAAATAAGGAAGTATCTATTGCATTTTGAATGTACCTATCTTTATTTTGGGTAGATCTAAACTGCAATGAATTTCTAATGAATTTATTTTATTGTCCATATTAATACATTAAGGAAATAAATCCATTCACAAAATCCCAAGGATATAATACATTAGAAGTAATTTCACAAATTAAAACCAAGTGACTAATGAAAGATTATTTTTGCTACTTGTTACTCTGTTAAAATTTAAATACAATTACACCCATCCCCAACTTTAACATAATATCAATGCAAACTATGAATATGTTTCATTTGACATTGATTAATAGGACAAGAAGAATCTTTTTTACATAGTAAAATCCCAAAGTTAAAAATATACATGCTAATTTTGTTAATCAATGCATTACTTATTACATATTAATAGCCATAGCCATATATACTATATTAATTCTTATACACAGCAATCATAACTGTGTCTATGTGTATATGTGTATAAGCAGTAATAACCACATTTTGCACTCTCCACTTTTAAATATTTTCTAGTTCACATATAAAATATGACCTTACTTTTTTTAGAATGTGCAACTTGATAAAGGAAAGGTTCTGTTCTGTCTCTCTTTCCAAGGAAAGTCATTTGTTTGCTGGTATTTCAGTTTGTATTTTTAGAAGTGACTAATGAATTCTATGGAAGAACCATTTCTGCCCAGCACATTAATTGCTGCTATCATGCCCACTGAGCCATCAACAATCCCACCTCTGCCTGGGAGAAGACAATGGTGTCAGGCACTTGAGTGACATTTCCTCTGTCTAAGCCTCATAAAATCCCACCTGGACAGGCAGCTGCTGAAGGGCTTTGGCAGTTCGCCAGAACCTCTTCATTTTATGCCTTTGCCTTTTAACTTGAACATGAATTGGGAGATGATGTGCTCAATGTTCAGGGAAATGATGCAGAGATCTTGAATCTAAAGCAGGCAGGACTTTACAATTTCCAACTCGTGTGGCATGAGATATTGCTGTCTGAAATGCCAATATTCTAAATGTGCTCATGGTGAAACACCTCATTCAAATTGTTGGAAACTCCTTTTGTGAAAAGATCTGATCATATTACTTCATAGCTAGTAGCATTATCTCTTCGGTGAAGAGTATTTATGTGTGGTACACCAATGATGTCTTCATACAATATTTTTATTTTGTTATATTATCATTTTAAATATTAAAAATATAAGAGTAAAACCTATTCAATTCTAAAATCTTAGGAGAATCTATCAGATGTAATTTAGAGATGTGATCCTGGTCTCTTATATAAAAGTGAGAAAACAAGAACCTTGACTTTTTCCATTTTCACAAAGCAACCTGTCAAATTTATCAGTTCTAATATGTTGCTGAACTTTTTGATAAGGTCTTGAACCCCAAGTGAGCACCCTATGACTAACTGATATTTTGAACTGAAAAAAATAATACATCAAATTTTCTTTGCTTTGTTCAGGCTAAAAATTCAATATGATTCTTATTGAATTTATGTTGCTTTTACCAAGTAACATTTTGGCAGTAGAGTAAGAGATTCGTAGAGAAATGTATCTAGTCTAATGTAGGCCAAAATAACAGAGGAAGTTATGTATCCCCTGAAGGCAAAATATATGTAACAAAACCCCTACAACAAAATCAGGAAATTTTCAATGTGAAATACAGCTAAAGCTGCAAGTGAACTTATAAAGAGTCATGAGACTCTGAGATTTTTTTTTCTTAGAACTTTTCAATTCTCTTGCTCATTTCTACTCTCAGGAGTGTCTTCCACTCTCAAGACAAATTGTGTCTACTACTTTGGCAGCATATGTGTCCATTAATAAAATATTCTAGAAAGGAGACACATGTCCATCTAATCTTTCAGATTAACTGACTACAAAAGCAATGATGAGAAAGAAGTTAGAAGGCTGCAGGTCCAAAACCTAATCAAAATTAATTGGAGATATTTTAGCTCTTATTATCCATTTATTTCTCACCTCTGTCTGACCTAACATCACCAAACTGATGAGTGAAAACGTTAGAAATTACATTAACTTAGCAAAACCCACAGAAAGCTCCCACTAACCAAAAGACTAAAAATGCTGCCTGGCAGCATCTGTGGCCTCTAATAGAAACTACCATACTCTGCTGTAACCTGCCTCTCTGACATTTCACCAGTGTATTTGAAGTGTCTTGGTTTATGACTTTCATCATTCTGTTGCTTTAAAAACTTGCACAAATGGTTATTAAACAGGAATGTGAGATTTTTGGTGGCCTAAATTTGAGTTCCTGATCTATAACCACTTTTACTAGGCTTTATCATAAACTCCCTTTACCCTTTGAGAAGAGAAATTGTATCTAGTGTTTAGTTCCAATACTTTGGCTCTTATACAGAAGAACCTGGAACTTCAGAGGGTACTGTCCACAAAATTTTCCATACTAATAATATATTAAATTTACAGTTTTGAAAGCATTGCATGCATGCATTACTAAACAGACTGTAACAATTTTGTTTCTTTATATTTACTAGTATATTACTCCGTAAAGTATTAGGTAAAGGAGAGAGAGGAACAGCTATATGAAGAGGTATATTAGCCAAACCCTGAGTAGAATGGACAGTGTTCACTTTTGTCTTGCTATCTCCTCCATGTCAAGATTTCTGTGTGATCAACAATATAAAAAATATGGAATCTGTTCTTTTAAAAATAGTGAGTGTGTGAAATTTATATTCTGTGGTCATGGTTTTAATTTATTATATGTAGTCAATATCAATAACTCACAAATAATTTCCCATTCATGGATAAACATAAGAAAAAAGCAACACTGCCTTGCATAGCAATTTCTTTTTTATTTTTGTACCTTAATTTGTTCATTTAGACACTTTTCAATCAATGTTACAAAAAAAATTCCTTAAGCGTCTTTTTGGCCTTGTTTCATGCAGAAGTAGAATATTTTCAATTCAAAGTCCATTTTATAATATGTTACCTGGAACAGAAAATATTCAGTGTTCTCTAGATCAGAACATTATAATAATTCTGAATTTAGAGTAAATATGCTGTTTATAACTCAGGTATTATATGAAAGGATAACTTTAAGTCATTGTCAGTAGTCATATTGAATTTATAACAAGGAGTAAACTCCTAAAGGTGTCATTGGCAGAGAAAAATTTCAGCTGACAGTTCTAGGTGTCTGATTCACCACTGGATAAAGTCAGAACTTCTACACACCTTCCATCTTGAAGGAAAGCTTGTTAAAACTCAAGGTGTTAACAGGAATGTAAAATAATAGCATGTCCTAAGTGAAGGTAAAGCACTCAATCCTAGAGAAAGTCTTATGTATATCAGGAAGTCAACAACACAAATCATCTTCAGAAAGTATCTGAAACTTGGCAGAATCACTAAACCTTTGTTTCTTTATGCAGACATAAAAACACCAACCTCTCAGAGACACTCTCAGACAATTAAATGATCTGAAAATGCCTTAGTCTAACTGAAATAACTGAAAAGGGTACCTTCTAAACTGTTTGTCTACTGGACAGACATGCATTATGTACTAGATTTCCAGCTTTTGTGAGCTATTATACACACCTGAGTGGGATTCAGTGATACAACTCTTTTTGAGTTAGTTCTGCTCCTATAAGTAACCTATAACCCATATTTTTGGAGCTAATACAAATAAAACTCATTGTATAGGCTCAAAAACATGGACTTTAGATGGGACCATACTATGGTTTGTTGTTAGTTCTCTATATGGGATGATAGACATTTATTCTTGTCACCCAGAAAGAGAACAGAACAGCCCTTCACTCATACATTCTGCAATTCTATATTGCATAAATCTCACTTGCTTTTAAATTTTTTAAAAAATAACAATAATTATATATTCTGTTATTGAAACTCCACAGCCAGCTTCCTATATAGTAGTCAGTACAAAATACACATTTTAAGAAGAGAAAATGACTCATTTTGCTGATCAGCTGTTTGAATACACTTACTAAGTTACTTTAAAGAATGCAAGTTCACATGTAAACCAATTTTAATGATTTATAATAACTACAAGAGTTCCCAGAAGTGGTCCTAAAATTAATGATCATCTTATAGTTACCTTCAGTAATGCTATATTTAAGTGGAACTTCTTTAAGTGGCACACTCTGACTTAATTATGCTGACAGCCCATGTTTGTCACTTCCTTGGCCCTGGTGAGTAATCTCAAAATGAATTAACATAAGTGTGTTTTTTTAAATGAAGAAGAAAAGCCGTGGAGTAATGCAACACATGAACAGAATTTCTAAAAAATAGTAGCATTGTCAAGTAAAACAAGGACATCGTACTTAACTGCTTAAGTTAATGATGCCTGTGATGCTACTGCAGCTCTCCTTTTATGAAAGTACTTAGAATTTCCAAGTACATACTGGCTTGGTTAATTTTATGTCAACTTGATACAAGCTAAAGTCATTTGGGAAGACCTCTCAATGATTGAACCATAAGAAATGCATGTGTACAAGACTGTTGTGCATTCTCTTGATGAATTACTAATTTGGGTGGGCCAAGCTTACTATGGTTTGGGTTGCCAGTGGAACAATGGTCCAGGGTACTATAAGAAAGCAGGCTTAGCAAGCCATGAGAAACAAGGCAAAAAGAAGAGTTGCTGAAATACATAACAAACTCCTACACACCAATAAGAGAACTTAAATGGGTCAAAGACAATGATACATAAATAAGGAACAATCTCATAAAAATGAGTTCAGAGCCATTAAACATCCCAGAAATATATGCTAAAATATAGCATTCCAGCTCTGTACTTCCAAGGAAAAGCTAAAATGAAAAGACACTATTAAACATTAATGGCTATATGGAGTCACTGATAAGACTTTCAGTTAATACAACCACTTCATCAAAAACCATTTGACCATAACAGCAAAATAGAGCACATGTAGAATATTTTTTGTTGCATTAATTTAAGTTATACATATGTGCCACATGACCTGGAAGTTGTACTCTTAGGTACATACTAACAAAACTATGCTTCATATATTCATCAAAATTCAAGAAAAAGGTGTAGAAATTTATAGCAACACTATTCTTGGTAGTTCAATATTAGAACATTTCCCAAATACCCAACAGTAGGAGAATAAATATAATATAATTAATGTAATATACTTCTGTTGAATAGAAAAGTGTTAGGTGATAAATGAAAGGCCACAGTTAGAATTTCTTGGGTATGGTATTTTAAATAATAATGCCCAAGAGATAATAATATATTTGAGTATTTGGTCCTCAGTACATAAAATTTTCTGGGAAGAATTAAGAAGTATAGTGTTATTGAAGCAGATGTGCTGCTAGGGTGGACTTTGAACTTTAAAAAGCCCACACCATTCCAAGTTCTCTCTCTCTCTCTCTCTCTCTCTCTCTCTCTCTCTCTCTCTCTCTCTCTCTCTCTCTCTCTCTCATCTCTGTATTCCACCTTTATATAAGATGTAAGCACTCAACTACTGTTCTATTACCATGTCTGCCTCTGTGCTACATTGGCCCCTCACTGTGACATTCATGGACTTACACTTGGAATTCGACACTATCAATAAACTCTCTAGGAGATGGAGGAGGAGGAAAAAAGAGGAGGAAGATGAGGAGGAGCAGGAGGAAGATGCAGAAGGTGAGGAGGAGAAGCAAAAGGAGAAGAAATCACTCCTCTATGGCCTCTGCATCAGAGCCTGGCAGCAGATCCAACCCTATTTGAGCTCCTGACCCTTCTTTATTCAGTGATGGACTAATAATATGGAACTATAATTGAAATTAATACTTTCATATTCAAGTTGTTTTTGGTCAGGACATTTTATCACAGAAAAATGAACTCTAAGATTTTCTGTTTCTTGTTTCAATAAGGTTTTATAGAAATAACAGTTCAAATGGATGGATTTGGAGAATATCCTCCTGAGCAAGGTGTCACAACCCCAGAAAAATAGGCAAGAGATGTACTCACTCATTAGTGGACTCTAAATGAAAAAGCAAAAAGCAACACATGTCCAAGCTGCAAACCACAAACACTGAACAGCTTGGGACCTGAAACACCTTGGGCCGGCACCTAGTATCCCACTTCCTCCAGAGGAACACCGGACCCAGTCTTGATGTTGGGGTGAAGAAAGTGGATCTGTCAGGAGTGGATGTTGAACTTAGCCATATTGGGACCTTGGGACCTCCTGCCTTTGCTGGGCAGGAGATAAAGAAATGTGGAGAAGAGAGAGTGACTGGAAGGGGTGGGAGGGGAAAGGAAGCTTGAACAAGAATATACACAGATAAAAAAATATGGCTTTATTCATAATAAAAAGAAATAAAAGTTGAATTAAAGTTCATCCTTTTAATTTTTTAAGTTTGTGGTCTAGAATTATTTTGAACCATATAAACTTTTGTGTTATACAGCTACTACCAATGGAAAAGTGTCCCAGAATGTTTGTTCAGTTCTAACAACAAAAAAATGGTTGGAGTACTGACAACAAATTCCTGAAATGCAACAAATTCAACATTGGTCAAAACAATGTATTAATAATTAATAATCAAATAAAGACTGTTTGATTTCTCTCTTATCTAATTGCTATAGCTAAGATATCAAATACTAGATCAAATAATAGTGCAGGGCACATACTCCCATAGTAAATATTCTATTCAAAGTAAGCTGAAAATTAATTTTCTAAAATATATTTAAACAAAAAAGAAAAAGATCCCTATAACAAAACCTACAAGAAAATAATATCACAGAAAATAGTAGACAATAGAAAGATATTTCATACTGCTGAACTGGGAGAATTTTTATTCTAAAAATGGTTTTACTATGCAAATTAATTAATAAACTTAATGTAGGATTTATGAAAATTTCCATGACATAATTTACAGGTTAAAAGCAATAAAAGAATCCATACAGAACCAAACAAACCATAGATACCCCAATCACTGTTTTATATATATATATATATATATATATATTATGCATTATAATAACTGATCTTAGACCTATCCATGTCATTAAACTGATTTTTGGGCTGTTCCCCATACTGGATTACCTCTCCCATCCTTGATGCAAGAGGAGAAGCTTGATCCTATCTGAACTTGATGTGTCATGCTTTGTTCAAGACCATGAAAGACCTGGATTTACTGAATGGAAACTGAGGAGGAAGAGATGAATAAAGGGTAAATAGGATTTGAGAATAGATTAGTAAGAGCTGAAGCAGGAGAAACTGTGGTTGGTATATATAGTAGAAAAAATTATTAAATAAAATTAAATATAAACACAAATAACTATTCTCAAATTATACTATAGAGCAGTTAGTCTCTTTGGGTTTCAACCTTTTTAGGCATTGAATGACTAATGTTCACAGATGTTGACAAGGCCACTGGAAAACACAGATATTTCCATTCAGATTAATAACAGTAGCAAACTTCCAATTTTGAAATAGGAAGAAAAATAATTTTATGGCAGGGAGCCATCACAACATGAAGAAGTAAACTTAAGATTTATGAAGATTGAGAACAATTGCTATAGAACTCTAGAGGTAAGAAACAGATTCTCACTAACATAATAATAGCAGAAAGACCAATAACATATATTAGAAAGCAATAAAATATAAAACTCAATTCAATTAATTTTTTAAAAAGATAAAAGCATACAATGGAAAAAATATATCCCATTCAACAAATATTGACAGCAAGACTGTATTTCTCTCTGCAGGAGAATAAAATTAGATTTATATTTTTCACCTTGTACAAAATTATTGAAAATGAATTAAAGACATCAAACTAAAGGGAGCAATCATGAGATTTACTGTAAAACCTTTGATATATTGGGGTAGGAAAGAACTCTTTACATACCAGTAACAGAAGAACTGTCCTTAAATATCAACAATTGAACTACATGAAAATCAATTTCTGCACTGGAAACAGTAATCAGAGCAAACATAGATGGAGGGAATTTTTTTCAGTTCTAATATAAATAGTACATTAGTATCCAGAATTTGCACAGAATTGATAAATTACATAGCAAGAAAAATATATCTGACATTCAACAACTAGGAAAACTAATTAAAGAGGCTGCTTTCAAAAGGGAAACAAATGTCAAATAATAATTTTAAAAGTGATAAATATTTCTTTCTATTACAGAAAGGCAAATCAAAACTTCCATGCGATCCCCTCCCACTTTATCTGAATGGCTATCATTAAGAAATATAACAACAAATGCTAGAGATAATCTGGAGAGAAAAAAATTCTTATTTTCTATTGAAGTGTGTGCAAATTATTGCAGTGACTGTAAAAATGGGTTTGAAGTTGTCTCAGATATTAAAAACAGGAGTTGCATATGACTGGGCTAGCTATTTCATCCCTGGGTAAATACAGATAATTGCAAACTAGACTATTGAGCTATTTACACCCCCTTTATTGCTGCTTTATTGCTGCAGTAAAAATAAAAATCAATTGATGTGTCAGCCAACAAATTTATGAAAACTTAAATATTGGTATATATATAAATATATAAGAAACTTTATAATATATGTAAAACAACATAAATTTTCAATATAAAACATAATTATATTTATATAACACATATATGTTATATATAATAAACATAAATATATGCATTACATATTTATAAATATTAATTTTTCCATGTGCTTTAAATGTATAATAAAAAATGAGGTCATACTTGTCAGAATGTTTAAAGAAAATCATGTACTCTCTCACATGAAGGTCCAATAATAATTAAGTACACTAAAAACAATTTTACCTGGGAGTTCAACATAACACCAAGAAAAGAAAAAAGAAAGTATGACTATAACAGGATGAGGAAGTACCAAATGCAAGTAATGGGCATGTTTTACCAAATAGGATACAAAGCTAAACAACTTTCTATTTTAAACTTCATTATGGAGTTTTCATTTTTGATGGTGGCTAAGTGCATAAAAAAGCTGACAGCCAACATCAAACTTAATGGAGGAAAACTCAAAGCAATCCCACTAAAATCAGGAACTAGACAATGATGTCTTTTCTCCCCTTATCTATTCAATATAGTTCTTGAAGTTTTAGCTAAAGCAATAATAGAACAAAAAGAGATTAAGGGGATAAAAATTAGAAAAGAAGAAGTGAAACTATCTCTATTTCCAGATGATATGATTGTACATAAGTGGTCCACAAAATTCCACCAGGGAACTTCTACAGCTGACGAACACCTTCAGCAATGTAAGAGGATACAAGATTAACTCAAAGATATCAGTAGCCCTCCTATAAACTAAAGATAAAAGGGCTGAAAAAATTAGGGAAACATCACCCTTTATAATAGCTGCAATTAGCATTAAATATCTTGGAGTAACCATAACCAAAGAAGTAACAGATATATTTGAAAAAAAAATTTAAATCACTGAACAAAGAAATTGAAGAGGATTTCGGAAAATGGAAAGATCTCCCATATTCCTGGATAGGTAGGATCAACATAGTAAAAATGTCAATTCTACCAAAAGCAATCTACACATTCAATGCATTTCCTATCAAAATCCCAACACAATATTTCACCGAACTTGAAGAAACAATACACAACTTCACTTGGATAACAAGAAAGCCATGATTGCCAAAACAATTTTGCTCAACAAAAGAACATCAGAATGCATCACCATCTCCGACTTCAAGTTATACTATAGAGCTTCAGTAATAAAAACAGCCTGGTACTGGCATAAAAGAGACTTGTGGATCAATGGAATCAAATTGAAGTTCCCAAAATTAATCCAAAAACCTATGGACACCTGATCTTTGACAAAGAGGCCAAAATATTCAATGGAAAAAAAGATAATATTTTTAACAAATGGTGTTAGCATAGCTGGATGATAGTGTGTAGAAAAATGCAAATAGATCCAAGCCTGTCACCCTGCACAAAAATCAAATCCAAGTGGATCAAAGACCTTAACATAAACCCGGTCATTCTGAACCTGATAGAAAAGAAAGTAGAAATACCCTCCAACAAATTGGCACAGGTGACCACTTTCTAAATATAACACCTGTAGCACAGACACTAATAACAACAATCATTAAGTGGGACCTCCTGAAGTTGAGAAGCTTCTTTAAAGCCAAGGATACAGTCCATAAGACAAAACAACAGGCTACTCAATGGGAAAGGATTTTCACCAACCCTACAAGTGACAGAGGACTGACCTCTAAAATATATAGAAAATTCAAGAAACTAGAGCCCAACATCTTGAATAATCCAATCAAAAAAATGAGTTTCTAAACTCGAAAGGAAATTTCAGCACTAGAATTACAGTTGACTGAAAGGCACTTAAACAAGTGCGCATCATCTTTAGCCATCAGAGAAATACAAATCAAGGTGGTATTTGAGATACCACCTTACATCTATCAGATTGGTTAATATAAAAGACACAGATGACAGCCTATACTAGAGAGGGTGCGGAGCAAGGAGAATTTTCCTCCATTGTTGGTGGGAATGTAAACTTGTTCAACCACTTTGGAATGCAATATGATGTTTTCTCAGAAAACTGGGAATCATTTTCCCTAATGATCCAGCAATACCCTGAACATGCACATTTAAACTCTAAAGGCATTAGCTCAACTATGTTCATAGCAGCATTATTCGTAATAGCAAGAACCTGGACATAGCCTAGATGCCCCTTAACTGAAGAATGGATTAACAAGCTGTTGTACATCTACACAATGGAGTACTACTCAGAGGTAAGAAAAAGTGATAACCTAAAATTTGCAGGCCAATGGATGAATTTAGAGAATATCCTCCTGAGTGGGGTATCACAAACCCATAAAGATAAGCAGGTGATGTACTCACTCATTAATGGACTTTAAAGAAGAAGCTAAGAATGTCCAAGCTGTACACCACAACCACTGTACAGCTTGGGATCTGAAACACTTTGTACTGGTACCTTGGAGCCCATTCCCTCCAGTGGAACACCTGACCCAGTCTGGTGTTGGGATGAGGAAAGCAGATCTGCCTGGAGTGGATGCTGAATTAAGCCATCTTGAGACCTTGAGACCTTGGGACTTCCTGCCCTGGCTAAAGAGGAGTTAAAGTGATGGGGAGAAGAGTGGGTGACAGGGAGGTGTAGGAGGTGGAAGGGAGTCAGAACAAGGGGATACTTAGATAAAAAAATGACTTTATTCATAAATAAAGAAAAAAAAGAAAGTTAGAAATCCAATTTGAAACTTCAAGGCTTCCAAATGCCTACTGTTACTGGATAGGAAAAGTTCATTGAGAAGTATAGACTTTAGGGCTGCTTAATTTCTATAAAAAATTTGAGTGATAATATATACAATAATAAATAATTAATAAAAAGACAAAACAGTCTTTACAAAATCAAAATTTCTTACGTCACAAGCTTCCTCAGTTTCTTTGTTTTTAATACTACTATAGAACTATTGTTAAGGCATATTTTTTGTCTCCATTTCAGACATAAAGAATAACAATGTAATTCCAGAATCTAACTGCTCCTCGGGCTTCAATGCCTGCAGTAGAACCTCTCGCTTTAAAGAAATCAACAAGGACTTGGCTGAGAGTTTTTCTCTGTGATGCTATCTAACAGATTCCCAGGTACCAGGATCTCTCATCTGGATAGCTGACACATTAGTGAGCACATTATTTTTCTACCTGCAACTTTTTTGCCCCCAGCCTGCTTACAGTTCCTGACATATAACATCTTCAACACCAAAAATATCTGCCCTGTTTTCTCTCTTTACATGTTCTCTGTCTCTAACAGTGGTTCCTGAACTCTCTTTAAAAAGTCTCTACCATGGTTCTGGTCATCTGTTTTTGTCACTGTGGCATTAATTACATTTTAAATAAACTCTCTTCCAGTCTTGGTGTTCGTCTTGTCCCCCATTGGAGACATTGCAGGAACCATCTGATTGTTACATTAGAAAACAGTGTAAGGATGATACACATGTCTATTAATTCCAATGCTCATGCCATTTCCCATAATTATTTGCCTTGATAGAAGAAAGACAAGGCCTCCAGAAAATAGGTGAACTTCAGGACCTCAAGTCAGTAAGTCACTTGGGACATGGATATGCTATACCTAGGCTAGACATCTCTGAGATGTGTGTCAAATCTGGGGATTCCAGACTTACAAGTGTTCTGTCAGGTGAGATCTTGCAACTGGGCTTTCTGAAGTCTGTAAAGAGAATTTTCAGATTTACTCTGATTCCTTAGGCTCTAAATTAGAAAACATCAATAAATAGGATTTGTTCACTTGGTATTTTCCCAAATCTTTCTGAGTAAAAATACAACTTTGCTATAAATTTATTTTGAAAGGTAAGTGAAAACTGATTTAAAAGTTTCTAAAATTCCTCAACTAAGGAAAAGAGCAATAAGAGAGACAATTATATTATTTTTCTCTTCTTTGGAAGTTCACTGAGGAACCACAGCTGTTGTTCCTTAAATGTAGAGGTTTTTATTTCATACTTTAAATACAGATCATATTAGATTACATTACATCCTAATTTGTCCACTGAGGGCATATCCTAAGAACCTCAATGAATAATTAAAACCACAAATTGTATCAAATGTTTTTTATTATTATTCGTGAAAATGGATTCATACAATGCATCCTGATGACTTTTCCTCCCTTTCCTCTTCCCATTTCCTGATTCTTCTCTCATCTTAGATCTGTTTCCCTTCAGAAAAGATCAGGCTAATTTTATTGCCCTACTAACTTACCTAAACACTTAATCACAAGTTGTCTGTAAATCGTGTACTTTGGATATACAAAGCCAACTTATAGAAAGATTGTAGATATTGATAATTTGGCATAAGATTATTTTGTGAATTATTATAGGAGAGTATTCATTTCACAATTTTATCACACTTGAGGATCATAGTTTATTCATATATATATATATATATATATATATATATATATATATATATATTTATGCACTGGTTTTCAATTACCTAACTGAAAGTATCACATGAATTTTATACAATGTGACCATATTGGGAAGACAAAACAAAAAGATCTAATGACACAGTCCGTCCTTGGGATACTCAAATGAGATTAACGATTAAGTAGAGGACCAATGTTAAACTTATCTAAGCAGTCCTGATCAAGATGAGGTACAACCTGCCGTTTCATGGTCTTCTGTCTTATCTTGTAATAAAAGTGGACTAATTTGAACTGTGTAACATCTCTTTCTGAAAGACTAGATCTTCTACTGCATCTGAATTAATTTCTTCACTCTACATGGGTTTTCTGGAGAGAAATTCAGATTTCTCCTGGGTTCAATAGATCACAAGTATATCTTTAAAGTACCTGTATTTGTCTAACTAGTCCTAAAGAGAACTTAACTTGGACATGTTCAAGGATAAACTCACTACTGTTATGGGTTTACAGCAAAATTAAGTAAAACAAGTTACCATTAGAAAGCATGCCAGTTAAACACTAGTTGATCTGATAAAGTTGCAGAAGGATTAAGAGTCAATTGTAAATTAAATATAAAAATGATAAACTGAAGAACAATTCATTCACTTGTTCTTAACTCAGACCTCAGCATAGAATCATGTACATTTAAAGACTGATTAATTATTTATTTGCTGTTTTCTATTCAATAATTTTAGTTGGTGATTTTTATTTTTATCTTTTCATATAGAAATCAAATTAATATAAGACAGAAACGCAATTGAGGTTCCATTTCCAAATCTCTTGAGAATTATCTACATCAATGCTTAACAACTTTAGTGGCCTTGTTCTTAGTATTCTTATAAACAAAATAATAAATTTGAAGTAATTTACAAAATCAGCTAAAATTTTATTACAGTAAATATACTATGTACTTTTTTCATTCTAAAATTGTTTCTGTGCAACAGTTGCCGTGTTATAAATATATATATATAACTACATATTTAATATGCTTGGAAATACAAATGTATTCAATATTCTTAAATTGTTACTTTGTTATTGTTTTATTCTGTCTGTTTCTCCCCTCCTCTGATCTGTTATGTTTGACAAGCAGCTCATGAAATCATCAGGAGATATTAGTGCCTAGGAACATTTTCATATATATGTTCATGCATATTTTTATGTTAACAAGTGTTTTATCATGTATATATTATAGTGCAGATATACATAGTAAATCAAATATTGTATACATTGTACACTTCATATATTTCAAAATTTATTATATTATATATCATAAACTATATATTATGTATATACACATACATGCATATATTTTATTTTCTTTCTTTCCCAAAACATCTTTAATGTATTTCCATAACTCCCTGGCAAATTTAATTATTAGTTTCTATATATAGAATTATATACTATAAATGATTATTATATAGAATTATTTCTTGAATATTATTCATCTCTCAGTTTTTCTTAGCTGCCTGTAATTATTTTTCTACTGATGAAGCCCCATGAGAGTTTTACTACCTCACATCTTTTCACATGTACTGACAACTATCTTACAATGATGCTTAACAATGTAAAATTAGATGATGCTCTTAAATGGTGATTCCTATTGTTTATAACTGTTAAAAAGATAAAAGAAAGAGATTGACACAATAATAATTAGTTGTATATGTATAGCTATTTTTTATCAACTTTCTCCAAACTGTAGTCTTTAACTCTCCTGCCATACAACTCATTAAGTTGTTTTTATATTGGTTCCAGAACTGCTACATCTGTACAAAGATTAATGTAGTGTGCATTATAATATGGTTTTAGATTATCGACTTAGTGTGAGAAATATATATTACTATCATGCATTGTATTTTAAAATAGCTCTCATCTCTCTTTTGTCCTAAGAGACAAATGATGCCAAATGACCACTATTTATTTCTAAACTGAAATTCTCTAAGTATAAACTATATTGTGGCAACATCTGGCTAAAAGCACATCAGTCTATACTTATGCAACCACATAAAACACACTCATGCCATACATTTGCCTGTTTAATCCATGATTTAGTGATGGGTTTCTATGAGATTCTTCAGCTTCCTTTGAGGTGGATGGTATACAGACAGGGAGGACAGATTCCTAACCCTGAATTTATTAGGTCATTATACTGAGACACTTACAGTGATGTAGTTCAAAGGACTTAAAGAAGCAATCTCCGGTGCTGGTTCAATACCCATCAAAGCTGGGGGACAATTTACCTGTAAAGGATGCATTTGAGCTGTCCTGAAAATGTAGAGAAGCCACTACAGCAGCAGCATTTAAATCAGCTAGAACTATCTTTAGATTCAACAACAGCAGACCATTTCTGTGCCACTTTTAGGCATGAAATTGTTTACCGTTGTGTGACAAGAATTAATATACCAACAGACATGTAGGGCAAGGTAGGCAGATAAAATGTCTATCTTTAGTTGATTCAGGATACACAAGAAACAAGATTAGTGAGGTCACAAAAAATTCTACACATAGACCTAAATATAGATGTGAGAATCTTATAATGGAAAACTTAGTTCTCAATTCATGCACTTAAAAAGATGCAAAATGATATTCTAAATATAATTATATTTATTTTATTTGCCTCATTTCCTGGTATATTTGAACCTTCATTATAATTGTTGTTCTAACATGTAAAATATCTAAAAAAAATATTTATTAGTGACTTTTTTACCAAAAATTACTAGATTCTTTAAATAAGTGTTTGAGTTAAAGCAGTATGTTATTGAAACATTGTCTACATTTTCATGCCAGGAAAATATAAATTTATAATTCCCATGAATTTTTGAATTGTACTATAAAAGTAAAATTAAAAATGGCATACTTACCATTATTATAAGTTTAATAATTACTTTAAATATATTGTATTTTTCTGAAAACTCTATGATATACACAAAGCAGCTCATTGCAAAAAAAAGGTGATTAAGAGAATATCACAGTAAATTTTATTTAGAAAATAGTGATAATTGCCTTATATACAAATGTGAAATCTCAATCAGTGAGATAGAAATAAACACTGTTCTTTTAGTTTAAGTAGCTTTTTACTAAACTCCACTATAAAAGATTAGATATACCAATTATATAATTTAAATAATCATACATAATTTTTAAAGATTTATTTGTTTATTTTAGGCATATGAGTATTTCCGACATATATGTCTGAGTAACATGTGCATCTGCAAGCCCATGGAAATATGACAAATGTGTCAGATTTTTTTGGAACTGGAGTTTTTAAGATGATTATGTGCTACTATGTGGGTTCTAGAACTGAATCTAAGTCTTCTGCATTTGCCTTTTCTCCAGCTCCAGAGACCAATGTGTTAATTTAGTAAACTTTGCAATGTTTACTTAGGCAGTAAGGAAAAAACGCAATACTCTGTCTTAAGAAAAGATAGAATCTCTGTATAATAGGCCATTTATGAGAATCTTATAATGGCAAACTCAGTTCTCAATTTGTGCACTTAAAAAGATGCAAAATGATATTCTAAATAAAATTATATTTATTTCATTTGCCTCATTTTCTGGTATATTTGAACCAGGGATATCTTTGAAAAGCTTCAGATTGAATGATGCATAAAAATAAATTTACTTTTAATTTTTTAAATAATCCTAATGTTCATATAGTTCACATGATAATATTTGGCAAGCTTATTTATTTTAATCTCAAGCAAAAGCAAAAGAAATATATTTTTCCATATTTTTCTATACTGCATATATAAAATTAATTTGGGGACCCTTTTCAACATTGGAAAGCCAAATGTCGGTAAATTATAAAATAATTTGATAATGTAATAGACATATTTTGTTGTGTATGTCCACATGGGGGTTTCCAGGTATAGTAATTTTAGACAACAGAATAGATGTAAAAAAGAATTCACCTAAGAATTGCTGTTTTATCAAGAAAGTTAAAAGAAATAAAGGCATGCATTGAAATTGTAAAACCTGTTTCCATGACAGTGATTTTTTTAAAGTTATTTTGTGAATACCTAGCTCTTTGTGTACTAGTGTTTATGTAAAACAATAGACTTGTATGCAGTTATGTAGATGCCTCATCATGGGAATATTGGCAGAAATGAATATACTATTCTGAGAAATAATAAAAGTAGATTCTCAGTGACTGGCAGACGACTTGGCATAGTGAGTACATAAAATTGTCTGTTACATGTCATTCAATTTTACCCATAGTACAGAACAATTCATTTTTAAAATTTTCTCAGTTAATATATAGCTTCTAAACTCTTCTATTTCCTAGTCAGATAATATTAGCAAATAACAATTGTCTTCTCCACTTATATTGATTTCTAAACTTGAGATGAAATAAAAATTTCTGCTTCTCTGGGAATAAAAACATTAAGTAATATTTTGTAAGACATCTATCAATACACCAAATTATTTTCAACATATTTTATAATTGTAAATAATGCATTCCAGCTGATTTGTGATCTGAATGCAATAAAAAATTTAAGGAAACAAAATTACCAGGAACAATAACCAGCAAGACAGAAGGACAATTCTAAATGTAGCACTGATTGAAATTCAGTCTACTGAGCACCACAATTTTTTCTCTGGAAACTTTTCCTTCAAGTATATTTTGACCATTGTGGAGATAGGATTTACTGAAAAATTCATAGATGTGAGGTTTGAAAATAGTTTAGTTTGATTATTATCTGTCCACTAACTTGCATAATTAATTTGACCTTAAATTTGAACTTCTTTTGAGAGAATTTAATGAATATGATATTATCTTTATTAACTATAACTTATCAAAAAATCTCTAAGTCAAAGAAAGTATTATGGTTTCTAGCTGCTGTCTTTATAAAATTTTACCTTATGCAAAACATGGTGCTATTTACCTGTGTTTCTGAATTACATCTGACCATACATCATGCAGGGCTACCACTGAGAGGTAACAAAGAGTCAACACTTACCTGATATCTAAATTTTTATGAACAAATCTAGTGTGTGTGTGTGTGTGTGTGTGTGTGTGTGTGTGTGAGAGAGAGAGAGAGAGAGAGAGAGAGAGAGAGAGAGAGAGAGAGAGAGCCTGTTAACTTTTATTTGATTATTTGTGGATTTCACATCATGCATGCACACACAAATTTAAATAGTTATTATTTTACCATGACGGCACTATTTTTCACCACCTAAAATACTCAAGTCACATTTTCATGCTGTTGTCTCTAGAATTGCTTTCTCTGAAATAGAATTTTATTGACCAATTAATATAATCACATTTTTCCCTTTAAGAATCCAAAATACTTTCACTAAGAACTATTTCTCAATTGTTTAATGTAGTAAGTTGAGTGTAATTGGCCACATAAGCATGTAGGGAGTGGCAAATCTAGGAGGTGTTCCTTTGTTGAAGTCAGCGTGCCAGTTTTAGAGGAAGTGTTCCACTGTGGAGGCAAGTTTTGAATTCTCCTATATACTGAGGCCATGTGCAGTGTCTCAGTTCACTTCCTGTTTTAGAAGTAGCTACCACTGATTCAAATAGTTACTGTGAACACCAAAATTAAATATATCTCTACATGTAATGACTCAGTACTATTTTTGTGGCCCCATATATACATATGCACCATTAATAATACTAAGAAAATAATCATATTGATCTAATGACTCACATGAGTGAAACCACCAACATGCCAAGTAAAGAGTATGAATGCTTAACAAATGTGTCTCTTAGACATGCATGAAAAATAACATAGTAATTTAATAAATGATGATTTTTGTCTCTATGAACTTATTATTTTAATAAAATATTGCTTGTGTAGTACCCTATAAAGTAGTTTGGAGCAAGGGCCTCGACATTTTGAAGGTATGGCTGTTTTCATATACACAGGACTAAGAGTATATGAATGATTTCTGAAGATTGATTTGTGGAAGAAAGTAGAAATTCCAGAATGGATTACAGGCCAGTGTGTAGAACAGTGTGGACATGCTACAACTTCTGATAGAAATGGTCTTAATAAATAGCACCAAGTATGTGGTTTTTGTTATATGTAGTACATTATATAAATATGAGTCTGTGAGAAGTTACTGAAGTATCTCCATGATTTTTTCCTCATTTCATAATTTAAAACAAACTCTTAAATTTCAGAAATAAAATAACAAAACTCAACTGTATATTAAATTAAAAATTATAGTAGGAATTCATCAAAATATTATATGGTAAATAAAAGTATAAAATATGTTTTATATTGGATTTTAATTTGCAAAACTCAGACTGAGAAAAATTTGAAATAACAGGCACTTTTTCATTCATTATTAATGAAGACAAGCAAGGTGCATCTCCTATAGAACACAATTTATCAGTTTCTTAAGAATATCAAATTTCTCTCATCCTGTTTTCCAGAATCATTGTCCTCATTTTTACCAAATGATTTAAAAAGATTCTAACCAACCAGAGAAATACATAGATATTTATAGCAGTGCTATACATAGTTTCTAAATCTTGTAAAAGACCCATATGTCCTTCAGTAGGGGAAAAGGTAAGTAGAGTGTGGTATATTTAGAAAAGAACATTGCTCGGTATAAAGCAGAAATTAATTATGAAGCATTGATAGGCATGGAACAAACTTAAATGTATATTGCAAAGAAAGAGACAGCTTGAAGCTAATATGCAATCTGACTCTATCTATGGAATATCATGTGATTAAAAATTTGTTGAGACATTTTATTTTTTTGAGACATTTTAAATGTCAGTGGAACACACAGCATTTAGAAGACACATGAAATACTATGAATAACTCTGTAATGCTCAATATCTTATTTTATATTCAGGTTTCCATCAGCACAGAATAGATAGTGCTTTGAGTGAACCCAAATATAACCAATGGACTTTAACAGAGGATATATCAATGATAGCATAAGTAACAAGTATGCTCCTTAATGTAGAGATAATACTCAGTGACAGAGTCTTTCTTTTGCATGATTTGGCTCTATGTTTAAGCTATGGTGACAAACATTAGCACACACAAACACAAACAAACAGAAGACCAAGAAAACTATGCCACTGTAGTAAAAAGTACTGATAATGGATGAGACCATAATATGGGTGAATAGTCAGAATCAATGGCCTATTTGCAAAGATATGACAAATATCTGCAATGGCTGTTCATTGATTTTAAAAAAATATACCATTCTACAAGAAAAACTTATGTCTCTAATGAGAATACATTAATATACCATGAGTGAAACAAAAGAACTGATAGTTTACATAAAAATAATAACTGAACAAAGGTTGCTTGAATGTCTAAAGCCACTAGACATCTCAAGAAACACAGCGCACTACAAACATGCACATCTTTGGTAAGTAAAAATTGCTTACTACTGCAAAATATTTAATTGTGTAATAATGTTAGTTATTCTAGAGTGAGTAACTATCACTGCAGAGTCCATATCATTGATTTAGATACTATCTTGTTTATTTTATGTGCCATTGCTGTGACATGAGCCATATACAATAGTAAAGAAATTAAAGCAAATCAAGCAAGAGCCCATAAAGTCTATTTATATAGACTTAATTATTGTCATCTAGCTATTACTCCTTAAGTACACTTAATTATGCAATTGAGAAATGTTATTCAATTAAAGAAATAAAAGTATTTTCCCCAGGCTATGGTATATTTTATTTACATTTATCTTAAAAGTATCTCATATTGGTAATATTTTTATAATGTAGCACATAGTTATGTTTAATAACTCATATTACACAAGAGTCTCATTCTTCCCCATCAATATCAACGTTTCACATTTGTAATACTTATTTCATTTACTCATAAATTTATCTTGTTTCCTTTTTGGACAAAGAAAGACAGAGTAATAAAAGATAAGGAATAGAAATGTAAATAGAGAGAGGTGAGCAAATTCCAGCACCTTGAACACCCATCCAGAGAGCCTCTCTCCTGGACTGGGGTGAATCCCTAGGGTCTGATGTCAGACTCCCCTAGGAGACAGGAATTAGGGTTTGGCTATAAGGGGCTCCTGCAGCCACATCTAAAAGAGGGGACCTTGTACAGCTGGGCCTCACCTCCAGGGCAAACTGCATCAACAGAGAAGGACTGAGGCCTTTGAAATTTAGACCCCTATTCAGAGGTGAGCAGATTCTGACACCTGACCATCATTCCTGGAGAGTTCCTCTCCTGGAATGGTGTCAATCCCTAGGGTCTGGTCTCAGACTCTCCCTAGCAGACAGTACCTAGGTTATGGCTGTGAGGGGATCCTCCAACTACACCTAAAAGAGAGGACCTTGTGTGACCAGGCCCCGCCTCCAGGGCATACTGCATCATCAGAGAAGGACTGAGGGATTGGAATTCAGATCCCATCCAGAGCAGGGTCAGAGAACAAGCAGATCCCTTGCTCAGAGGAGACAGGAGACGAACATAGAAGTCCTCTTGCCACAACTGACTAGGAGGTGACTAATTGTGAACCACTGAAACCATAGGCAGACAGCAGTGCAAAAGTCCATATAACAATGTAAAGAAAATCAAGGCAACACCAGAAGAAACTGGTGACTCTAAAAGTACAAGACCTGAACAGAGCAATGAAGAGAAAACAGAAGGAAACAACAGCAAAAACAACTTTATGAAGATTATTGAAGCTTTCAAAGATGATATAAAAATTTCTCTTAAAGAAATAGAAGAAAATACAAATAAAAGTTTGGAAGAGATGAACAACTCCTTGAAAGAAAACCAAGAAAAGGAAAACAAAAAAAAAAAATGAAAGAAACATTCCAGGAACTAAAAGCTGAAAGACAAGCAGTAAAAAGAGGTACAAAGTGAGGCAAGGAAGAAATATAAAATCTGAGGAAAAGAGCAGGAACTACAGATTCAAGCATAACAAACAGAGTTCAAGAGATGGAAGAGAGAAACTCTGAAGTAGAAGACTCAGTAGCAGAAATAGATACATCATTTAAAAAAATACTAAAACTTAAGAGCTATAACACAAAATGTTCAGGAAATCTGGGATATCATGAAAAGACCTAAACTGATAATTACAGGAATAGAAGAAGAAGAATACCAGCTCAAAGGCACAGATAATGTATTCAATAAAATCATAGAAGAAAACTTTCCTAACTTAAAGAAGGAAATGCCTATGAAGATACAGGAAGCTTAGAAAACACCAAATGATATGACCCACCCCAAAAATCCAATTGCCACATGATAATCAAGCCACAAATCATACAGAACAAAGAAAAAATTTTAAGAGTTGCAAAAGAAAAGGGCCAATTGAACTATAAAGGCAGAAGCATGGGAATAAATCCTGACTATTCAATGAAAATGATGAAAGCAAGAAAGGGTTGGTCAGAAGATATAGAGACACTAAAAGATAATGGCTGCCAAACTAGACTACTTTATCAAGCAAAATATCAACCACCATACATGGAGTAAACAAGATATTTTATGACAAAGTCAGACCGAAACAATACCTATCTAACAATCCAGCCCTCCAGAAAGCATTAGAGGGAAATCTCCAACCTAATGATTCAAGATACACCCATGAAACCACAAAAATATCAGTAATCCCACAGAACAAAAGATCAGATAGGGAAATACATGCAAGCTACCAACAAAAATAACAGAAACATCAATCAGTGGTAACAAATATCCCTTAATATTAATGGAAACAACAGACCTGTAAAAAGACACACACTAACAAGATGGATACAAAAACAGAAGCCATCCTTCTGCTGCATACAAGAAACATACCTCAACCACAAGACAAACACAAGCACAGATAAGAGGTTGTGAAAAGATTTTTCAATCAAATGGACCTAAGAAACAAGCTTGGGTTGCCATCCTAATATTTAACAAAGTAGACTTTAAACTAAAATCAATTGTAAGAGAACAAGATGGACATAACATATTCATCACAGGAAAAAATTGATCAATAGGAGATTTCAATCCTGAATATTTATGCCCCTAATATAAGGGAACCTATCTTTTTTAAAAGAAACACTACTAAAGCTCAAATCCCACATGAATTCTCATATCTGAATAGTGGGAGACTCAACAGAGGACTAAGGAGTTTAACAGAGCTTAAGATCCATTTGGATTTAATAGATATTACAGACACTTCTACCCAAATGCAAAGGAATATACATATTTCTCAGCTCCTCATGGAACTTTTTCTAAAATTGACCACATAATTGGTCATAAAGCCAATATCAACAGATACAAAAAAATGGAAATAATCCATTGTATCATAATGGACCACCAGGGCCAAAAGTTAGAGTTCAACAATATTAAAAATCATGGAAAGTCTACCAACTCATGGAAACTAAAAATTGCTCAGCTGATCCATTTCTGGGTAAAGGACTTCCCAGAATTTAATGAATATGAATCCACAAAATATCCAAACTTGTGGGACACGATGAAAACTATCTTAAGCAGAAAATGCATAGCCTATAGCCATCCCACACTATGCAGCTGAAAGCCTTAGAACAATTAGAAGCAAACCCACCTAGAAGAAGTAGATGGCAGGAAACCATCAAACTTAGAGCTGAAATTAATAAAATTGAAACAAAAAGAACAACACAAAGAATCAATTAATCAGAGAGTTTTTTTCTTTAAGAAAGTCAACAAGATAGATAAACCCTTATCCAAATTAACCAAAAAGCAGAGAGAGAGTATCCAAGTCAACAAAATGAAAAATGAGAAATGGAATATAACAACAGACTCCGCAGAAATCCAGAGAATTATCCGGACATACTTTGAAAATCTAGACTCCACAAAAATGGAAAACCTAGAAGAAATAGATGGCTTTTGGGACAGGTATCATTTATCAAAATTAAATGAAGACCAGATTAATTACCTATACAGACCTATAACACTAAATGAAATTGAAGCTGTCATTAAAAGCATCCCAAGTAAAAAATGCCAAGGTCCAGATGGTTTCAGTGTAAAATTCTACCACACAATCAAAGAAGAATTACTACCATTATTCCTCAAGCTATTTCACATATTAAAACTGAAGAAATATGGTCAAATTCCTTTTATGAGTCCATATTACCCTAATACCCAAGTCATTCAAAGACCTAACAAAGAAGGAGAATTACAGACCAATTGCCCTCATGAATATTCATGCAAATAGTCTCTCAACAAAATTTTGGCAAACATTATATAACAATATATATAAAAAATCATCCACCATGATCATAGGCTTCATCCCAGAAATGCAGGGATGGTTATAGCTACAAAAACTGTAACTGTCATTCATCATATAAACAAACTGAAGAAAAAAAAAACACATGATCATATCCTTAGATGCTGAAAAAGCATTTGAAAAAATTCAAGACTCCTATATGACAAAAGTCCTGGGGAGATCAGGAATACAGAGAAAATATCTCAATATAATAAAGGCCATTTACAAGAAGCCTACAGCCAACATCAAACTTAATGGAGAAAAACCCAAAGCAATCCCACTAAATTCAGGAACTAAACAAGGATGTCCTCTCTCCCCTTATCTCTTCAATATAGTTCTCAAAGTTTTAGCTAAATCAATAAGGGAACTAAAAGAGATTAAGGGGATACAAATTGGACAAGAAGAAGTGAAGTTATCTCTATTTGCACATGATATGATTGTATACATAAGTGATCCACAAAATTCTACCAAGGAACATCTACAGCTGAAAAGACCTTCAGCAATGTAGCAGGATACAAGATTAACTCAAAGAAATCACTAGCCCATCTATACACTGAAGATAAAAGTTCTGAAAAAGAAATAAGGGAAACATCACCCATTATAATAGCTGCAATGAGCATTAAATACATTGGAGTAACTATAACCAAAGAAGTAACATATCTATTTGACAAAAACTTCAAAATACTGAAGAAAGAAATTGAAGAGGATATGAGAAAATGGACAGATCTCCCATGTTCCTGGATAGGTAGGATCAACATAGTAAAAATGGTAATTCTACCGAAAGCAATTTACAGATTCAATGCACTGCCCATCAAAACCCCAACACAATATTTCACAGACCTTGAAAGAACAATATCAAATTCATTTGGAATAATAGGAAAGCTAGGACTGCCAAAACAATTTTGTTCAACCAAAGAATCTCAGGAAGCATCATCATCCTCGACTTCTTGTTATACTATAGAGCTTCAATAATAAAAACAGCCTTCTACTGGCATTATAAACAGACTTGTGGATCAATGGAATTGAATTGAAGATCCAGACATTAATCCAAAAAGCAAAAGATTTCCAGGCTGCAAACCACAAGCACTGAACAGATTGAGGTCTGTAAGACCTTGGACCCGCACCTTAGATCCTACTCCTCCAGAAGAACACCTGACCCAGTCTTGATTTTGAGGTGAGGAAAGTGGATCTGCCAGGAGTGGATGCTGAACTAAGCCATATGGGGACCTTGGGACCTCCTGCCCTTGCTGGGGAGGAGATAAAAGGATGTGGAGAAGAGAGTGTGTCTGGAAGGGGTGGGAGGAGGAAGGGAGCTTGAACATAGATATATAGATGATAAATATGGCTTTATTCCTAATAAAAAATTAATAAAAAATTGAAATTTAAATGGATGTTTGTGAGTGAGTGTGTGCTTCTATGTCTGAGAAGAGATAGAGTTGAGAGGGAAAAAAAAGACAATATGGAGAGATATGTAGGTCCAAAATAAAAAAAAAAAAAGCATATAAATATTTGTTTGGAGAATCTCTAAGATAAGTTACAAGCTTGCATAGTAATTAGCAGGGTAAAGTAATTTACCATTTGTAATTTTCTTAAGTAATTATTTTATTTTTTCAAAGAAAATGTATTAATAATTTGTAGATATACCTAAATTATTCACTTTAAAAAATTCTCCAGATGATTTTTGTTCTGAAAGATATTGAAACTTAAATTTCACAATATCATATGTTTTTTATTCTTGTTCATAATTTTAAATCAAAAGTATCATAAAGAAAAAATATAGATACTAACTCACAATCATAAGGATAATAAAGAAGAGCCATAATAAACAGAGATACTTTGTTGAGTTAAATAAAGAGAGAAACTGATTCATCTGCATGTTAGAGAGAACAGATCCTAGAGCTCACATAGAGTTAGACATCAGAAAGAAACATTCAAAATCTAAAAGTCTGGAGGACAAAGAAGTTACAGACAGCTGTTAATAATAAGGGATGGTGTGTGTGACAGTTTGAATATTAATAATGGTCTCTAGTCACAAATATTTGAATAACTGGTCCCAAGTAGCCTGTTTGCAAAAGATTAGGAGGTATAGCCCTGGTGTTTGGAACCAGTACAACAGATAGAAGTATGTTGCAGTAAGCAAACCTGTAAGGGAAAAGTCATCTAAACACTATCCTTTATCATTATATGTAGAGTTGCAAGATTTAGTCTCATTTGCTATTGTTCAGTATCATTTTTCCCTGCAGTTCCTCACTATACATTTCCTCCTTTGGTAATAAAAAGTAGGAGAAAGAATAGGGTGGTTTGAATTAGAAATGCCCCCAGAGATTCTTATGTTAAAATGTTTGGTCACAAGTTAGTGAAACATTTTAAGATAGATTAGGAAGGATTGTTTTTGGATGAGTGGAGTCAATTTCCTTTTTCAAAAGCTACCCACCCCATGATGTTGCTTGTAAATTACAATATCCTTACAGCCATAATGGCTATTATCTATCCCACTCAACTTATAAGTTAATCTTCAGTTATATTTTTTAAGAATTGCTTTCTTCATGATGTCTCTTCACAAAAAATAGAATAATGACTAAGTCAGGAAGCGTGACACACTTATGGGAACACCTACTTGTAAGTATGAGTGTAAAACACCCTGGTCTTTTTGGCTTATGTTGCCAGAAGGCTAGGATTAGTTATAAACAATAATATTGTAGGTTCATGGTTAGTCAAAAGAAGATAAATCCCTTAAGAAGGTACTTGAAATAAATCAGAATCCTAATGTGAGAGCAGTATTTTTGTTATTTATTCTTTCCTAGCATAAGGAAGTCTCTGATGGAATAATAAACTCCTTTCCTGCTGAATTCAAATTGATACAATGAAATAATCCTTTTCTATTTACATAGAAAAATATAATAGATTAAATAAAGACATAAAGAAATATATAAACTTAAGGGAAAAATATTGATCATAGTGCTGAGAATTGATGAGAATGAAGTTTTAGCACTAATTTCAACATCATTTTGTCATTCTCAATTATTATTGATACATTTAATTTGTATTAGTGGTTTGCTTGCATGTATATATGTGTATTACATGTATCTCTAGTGCATGCAGATGTCAGAAGAAGGTATAAGGTCCCATAAAATATAATTATAGATATTTGTGAGCTACCATGTTGGTACTTGGAACAAAATAATGATTATGCCTAAAAATAATGAGCGCTTGTACCTGCAGAGCTGTTTCTCTAGTCATAAATTGGAAATCTCTATCAACTTCCCCATCAGAGCTCAGGGGAAAGAGAAAAGAGAAACGGGGAAGATTGTAAGAGCCAGAGGATAAAGAAGAGTACTGAGAAATGATGTCTTCTTGACATGGCATGGCCATTGCATGCAGACTCACAATATTTGGTGTTATCTGCACAAAATCAAGCCAGCTAGAACTCCCAGCTTTGGTACAAGAGTATATGGGCAGGGGGAGTGCAACCATACACCTTGATGGAGACACTGTTTTCCTGTTCTGGGTAATTTGCGGAGCCAGCTTGGAATCTGCCATGAGCCTGATAATTGGTGACACATGATCATTTAGAGACTGGAAGCCAAAGAGAGACAACACAGCCACAGTAGTCTTCTGCTGCCAATGAGAAATCTGGAGAGTGTATATAGGCTTGCTCCATATCTGCAATAGAGAAGTCTGCAAGTCAGACCATTGTTTTAACACAAGTCTGTCATTTGCTTCTCACCCGACTGCTTGCATCTTTCATTGTCCATATTATGCCTTTCAACACTTTCTCCTACAGGTTCCCAGATAGAAAAATGCCATAACACCAAAGGAGCTGGCCTGTCTCCACCCTGAGAACCTATCTACATTTGGTGAATATAGGAAGAGGATGTGTCATTCCTTGTTTGTAGGTTGTCCATTTATAGATTCTCTACATTCAGTGCATAGTACCATGCACATAAGTATATGGGTAGCTAAGGGATACTAATCAAAATTAACAGGTAATTTGTTATTTTTATTGTGGAAGATACATAATTGGGAAAAAGATATGTTCCAGAAAATCATGAAGGGATTGGAAAGTGAAAATACTGACTAGATAATATCTTTCATTGGGTACATACGAGAAAACGTCAAAGAATGAACAAAAATATTTATTGTAGTCTGCTTTAAGTCACAATTGACGGTTTCAGAGATCACAATGAAGACTTGAATCTTGTCCCACGCCACCTCGTCCTGCAAGGAAGACACGACACCCAGGCTCTTCTTTCAGCAGTTTTATTCAGGAACCTTGAATTCTGACTTCTGACTTATTTACTTACTTATGACGGGGACTGACTGACTTGCTACATGTTCTCTCTCATTCCTTCTCCTTCTGACAACGTGAAAACCTGCCTGCAGCCTAAATAGCCACTGGGCAGCCAATCCCAGTATGCCATGTAGGCACTACCCATAGGTTCAGGTACAGATAAGCAGAAGCAAGCCAGATCCTCAGCCTTAGCCATATATGGAGTTGTTTACTACATAGAGCGCTCATCATTGGGGAAAGTGCAGGCGTGGCTACACGCAGCTCCCCACAGAAACTGTGGATAGCATCGAGCCCTACATGCACTATGTATTTATTGTCAAATAAAAAAGAGCATTAGATGCTGTAAGAATATCACAAGTTTTAATACTACAAAAGATTTATTATGACATAAGATCTGAAATATGAAGAGCAAGAATCATAAAACCTATTATTCACAGAAAAGAATATTCTAGGAAGAAAGATAAATTAATGCATCTCTAATATACTTAGAGAAACCATTAAAATAAAAAAATATACAATCAAGGTGTCAAAGACTGAAAAGAAATAGGTTTATCTGTTCTGCTTGGGGTTGCAGAATTCTTTATAAATGAGAAAAGAGATGGCTGTGGCATAAATATCTCCTTTGTATTATGAAAAAATTACTAGATAGAGTATCAAATATGGTAAAGATTATTTACATAATCTAGATTCACTAAAGAATAACAGAAAAAGGCAAATCATCAAGCTTATTCACTTGGATTCCCTGGTGGTTTTGCATCATCCACAACCCTTACCATCCCTGTAGTACCTTGTAAATTCATTTAGTCACAAACAGCTGAACAAATCTACAGCTGAAGGGCAGCTGTAGATTTGTTCTTCAAATAAATACAAATAGCTTATTCTACTTCTGGTAATGAAACTGGCAAATGAGTAAGTTCAACATATAAAACAACATAAAGGTCAATAAACCACTGGCTAAATTGTAGGGATATCTCAGTAAAATGTATATAAACTAAGAAAAAAAAGGAAAAGTACAAGTTTATAACTTTATTATATTTTAACTACATAAAACTATCAAAAATTATCCAACAGTATTAAGCATATAAGAGATGATCATGACGATATCATTCAAAAAGTAAAAATATAAATGTCAAAGGAACCAAAACTCATAAAGATACTTGCAAAACTCATTTGCAGATACTTGTTTCTAATTTGCTTTAAATTCTCTATAATAGACAAAAAGATAAATTTCAATGTTTGGCTTTTCTGCACTTGCACAAATGTTAACAGTAAAAAAGTTAAGACAGCTGTGCCAGCAGTTACAGAAAAGCATTTCAACAAAGAACAAGAGAACCTTTGTCACCAGTATTTTATTTTATGTTTCTTTTAAGTGTTTCTCATTAAGCATAAGGAACTTTAATCGCACAACAACTTCAGGTTGGAAGCAAAGCAGTTTGCATAGTTTCGAATATGGCATCACACTCAATGCAATTCTTAAAGTTCTTTTAAGTTTTGATGAAATAAAAAAAAAAAATCTATTTTATTTTCTCAAGTTTTATCTTCAGTGTGTTTGTCTTAAATAGCACCATGTAAGATTTGACTCAGAAAGCTGTTCATCTGAAAATAGGACTTCCTTTGTCTCCACAGGCAATGCTTTTAAAGAGTTCCATCTATTATTTAAGTAGAAAATGCTATGTATATACAATTAAGTTGTCAGTATAGTCGTAGAACGATCTCATTTTAAGAATCTGGTTATAAAATTACTCTCCTGGCTTGTTAGAAGATTAACAAAAAATTTAAAAACAGAGATGACATGGCAAACATAAAATTTTCTGAGTGCCTAACTGAATCAATTCTACCAAGAGTCCTGTAGAAATAATGACAATGTCCAAAGAATGAGATAAGTGGCAAAGATCATCTGAGGATGTTTACTTTATGTAAGTGTCTTGCGAAGCCTGTGATGGAACACCTTATATAAATTCCTGGAACTGTCAGAAAATTACTTCTTTAGTCTTACGCCAGCAAGGTGAATAGCATGCTTGCCAGAGCGGAATGCTATTTTGTGCATAACTAATAGTTTTCAACAAGGTGCACAGAAGGTGAGGCTACTTGATATTCAGCTGCTGCAGAGAGCTGAGAGAGTCTAACACTATATTTTGTCCTGCAGCACATCGCAAGGCATGGTTCTTTTGCAGTTAACAATGAAGGTGACAACACACTGATGTTATTCAACTTCAGTTCCTAAGCAGTTTTGCTTGAAAAACAAAACAAAGCAAAGCAAAAACAAAACAAAATAAACAAACAAACAAACAAACAAAAAACCCGAGTAATATCTGCCTCAGGCCACTAAAAAAATATACCACAGATGATGACCTGTATTTTACAGGTTGTCATATCGCATGAATAACTGTGTTGAGGAACCCCACTAGGCAACGTCCATTGAGTTGTTTCATTAAACAGTAGTCATAATATGGCCCCACTTGGCAAATTCTATGGGAATATCCATCGATTGGCTCCACTACACAAAGCCAATGGGGTGACTCTCTGGGGATACTGGTTGTTTTCTGTCTGTAACCTTCTCTTCACCACCACTTTACCTCCCTAAAAGAAAGCTAAGGGCTTCTTTCCATAGCCCCTAGGTGGTGAGTTTTACACTTTGGGGCACTACTGTCAGTGCCTTGCCAGAAAAATATTCTTATTCCATGTAATTTTGATGAATAAAATATACTTCCAAGTAACAGCCAGGCCTTTAGCTAAGATCTCAGCAAATTTGACATAAGTCTCGTTGCCCTGGAGATAGAGTGCTCAAGGACAAGTTCTCAGGAGTTTAGCAAAGGCCAGAAATTTAACAGCTTCAGTGACAGTTTTCTTCTGTCAGAAAAACTTCTAATAGATAACATTCATAAGCATAACACACATAATTTAATAACTGCCTTTTTGCACATATTGCTAAAGTCATATTTATGTAATAAAATTCAAGGTCCAGCTAACTATCTCTGCCTGATTCATAGACAGAACCTGGCTGGTACTGAAGACTTGCTGTGGCTATGGTCAGCATGGCTTTTTCATGCCTGAGAGGAAAAAATAACTTCGTGAATTTTATTTGTTTTTAGTATGGTTGCATCTCATGTTTACTAATGAAATCTAAAACAATCTTCAATATCAGCACTTATAATGACTAAAATTTTGAGTGAATAGGATTGAAATGAGGAAGTAGACAGAAAAAAGGAGAGACGATGCAGTAGTACAGATGTCTCAAGAACATGCGACTATGCCTTTCATTCTTTCATTCTTTGGTACTCTGAGGCATTCTTTCCACTACCCTGGGCAGAGTGGGAGTGAGTCTCTCAGTCTGCACTAAATCTCATTCTCTGATATTTGGTATATTTCTTCAGAATTATGGTGTGACTCAATACCTGCTATAGTATTTATAAATGCACCATATTGTATATTAAAAGCCATTTAATCAAGAAATAGTCTTTGATTGCCCATGTTTAGAAAGACATTGGTGTTATTTCGATATGTCATTTTCCCATTATTAGGAAATTATACTTCCAATACCATAAATAATATGAGAATTTCCCATTTTAAAAGTTGTTTTCAGAATACAGAGTTTATCAAATTCAATCAAAATTTTGCATTTAACTTTGAGCTAAATAAGTCATACAGGAAAACAATGTTAAGGAATTTTGGAAAAAGGAAAAAGAAAACCACAAGGACTTGATACAATATGAAGTTCTGGATGTCTAAACTGCACAGAAAATGCACAATTTTAAGTCAACAGTGTTTTAAGTATTTCATAAGGACTGTATCTAGATGACTTCTTCAAAGGAAAAACTGGAGCTTAGACATCTTTTAACTTTAAAAAGCAAACATGAGCATCAAATATATGCCCTCCCCCTTTATTTTCATTAATGGTCTCTTGTGGCCCAGAAATGCCTTTCACTTCTGCTGCTGTGAATGACCTTGAATTTTGGATTCCCTACCTTCAGTTCTCAAGTGTTGAGATTACAGATGTAAGCCACTGTGTTTTGCTTAATATCAAGCATTTATTAAATGTAGTCAAAAAATGAAGAAAAATAATAAATTATTAGAGAGTAATTTTAATACAGTGTTCAAGAGATAGAATAAACATGCTGTTAACTTGTTTTTTTTTTAATCAGAGTAACTCAAGTCTGAATAAAAGAAAAACAATTTGTTGTGATAAATAATGCCCATCACTTTAGGTAAATTTGACAAAATATCAAATAAAATGTATCTCATGCAGTCATGTTTTTAATAAAATTAGACAGCATGCATTCTTGTCTCTAAAAATAATCAATAAAATATATAAGTATTTGAAAAGAAAGCAAAAAAAATGTAGTGGAACTAGGCTTTTTATAATACCTCAGAAATTACAAATTTGACTTTTTAAGCAAAGATAACAATTAGATGAAAAGATCTCAGAAGATATAGAAATTAAAGAGAAAACTATTTCTATTTTTTTAGCTGATGGGATAAGTGTAATTTCTGAGTCCTGATTCTTTAACATAAGTGAAGAATCAGATAACTACATGATGCCAATATAGATAAATAAGAGCTGACTTCAAAGAACAAGAAAGGAGCTACAATACGTTACTGTGCACATCTTGCACTGTATGAACATTGCCTCCACTTGGTCTCAAGTGGTTAGTTAGGATCTATCATCTTCAAATAAAGCCATGGTGTTGTTAACCCATAAAATAATAAATACATACTTTGGATGATAGCAGGAACTACTCACTGCTCCAGATTCTATCAGCTCTCATCCACTCATCCAAGATTTTAACACATAAAACTTCAAATATAATTTTAGTTAAACCATTTTATTTCTGCATATGAAACAGAAAAATATTATGTGTGAATTGAAATCTGAATAAAAATGTCATAACCTGGTTTTGCTGATTACCAAAAATGTTTATAATTGTGGAGATTTTTAAAGTTATCTTTAATTTTAATTCATTGTTTATATTTGTGTTTGAAATTATATCTTTATGGCAATCTGATCAAATTAAATTTATTGATTTTGCACCTAGGAACAGGTGAAAAGATTTCATCAAATATCTGAGACCTATATCAGCAATGTAACATGCTACCCTACTATGCCATTGTCCTACTCATATATTTTCTAAATACAACAAAACATAATACTTCTATTTTGTGGTTATTTAATTTTCATGACTCTGTTACCATGCTGGAATGCAGTACTTCAGTCACTGTCAATCAGACCTTGGTCATTAATATTTGCCTTTAGAAAAATGATCTTTTCTTCCCATTGAAAGGAGACTGGTGCATTTTTATGTTGATACATGTTATCATAGTAATAGAGGTAGAATGGTTTGTGTTGGCTGACCTACTTGAGGTTTATTTTTATTAGGTAATAAAAGTTGCGGCAAAGAATTTATATTAAAGTTGTAATAATAAATATATAATTTTATAGAAAAATGATTATAAAATACAATGATATATAGTTATATAATACCTTAATTATAAATGGTATACCTATAAAAGCTGTTCCTAGTTTCTTCAAGGACGAAAAATACTCATTATGAATGTTTTAATGTTACTGAAATAGCCAACAGAAGAATAAATTTGATATTAAAATTAGAAGGTATAGAATTGAACAAGATCTGAGCAGAAGAAGTTGCATACATATTAATCTTTTTCATATAGAAGAGTTGATGTTATTGGATGTATATGCAGAAATATAGCTATGCCATATCTTGGAAAATATATGAAAAATTCAAGGTAATAAACAACAGAAATGCATGCATATTTGTTTTTATTGTGACCTGGATGGATCCAAGTATTGTAGTATGCCTCTTATTCTTATAGTAGCTTGGACATACCAGATTCATTCTGTCACTGCCTTGAGGTAGAAATTACCTTCAAGAAAAGTGAAGTTATTACATCAACCTAGATGCCTGTCAACAGATAAATGAATGAAAATGATAGGATACAGACACCTACATGAGAGTTTTATTCAAACATGTAAAAGAACAAAATTATGTTATCTATGCAAAAAAATAGAATGAACTGTGTATTACAATGTTAAGCAAAACATGGTGGGCATGTATTTACAGGACTATAATCTCAGTTTTTGAAAAATTGAGGCAGAAAAAATGAGTTCAAGGGCATCACTGACAACATAGTGTGATTTTAAAGTAGCTTTAACTAAAAGAGAACAAAACAGACAAACTCTGCTATATGATTTCCCCAGTACATTGAATTAAGATTTTAATATTTATTAATATGTCATTTGAGTATATATAATATATAAAATACAAATTCTATATATATCATCAAAATAGTACTAAAATAATTTGAATGAAACACAGATGGGACAACATAGTATAATAAAAGTAATTTGAATATAACTAACATGTAATATACATGTATGAATATATCATTATCACACTATTTTGTACATAGAGCATAAACTAATAATAAATATTACATATAAAATATAAATATAAAATTTATTTGGGATTGATCTGCTTGTAGGTTAATATAATCTTTCTTAAATCATTTCCCATAATATTGAATTGTGGTCTTTATACAATATTAAATGAAAACATAAACAATCCTCCAGGGATTATTTTTAAAGTCAATTGTTACAACTATAGTTTTTTTGGCATTTGGGGGATAAAAGGAAAAAATGAGTCATATATAAAACATATTTCTGAGTTTCGAGACTTCATGTTTGTCTTTCTACATGCTGACACAGAAATGTACAATAATTTGCTGAGACAGAAACAAAACAAATAGATTCAGGCAGAACATGGAAAAAGTTTTTTAGAGCATTTGTGGTTATACAGAATCCTAAATTCTTATACTTTTATTTAATTACTTTTGGTATACTACCATAACATCTTTGATGATACTGAAACAAGCTATTCTATATGAATTACAACACTCAGTTTTCATCATTAAACACACAAAAAAAGGAACAAAATTCTTGTAATAATAAGCAAAGGCTGTGCTTTATAATTGAAAATATATGCAAGGAAATGATGTGATCTTGGATTGGGAACATTATGATAACTTTTTAAAAATGTCTTCTGTTTTATCTTCACTAAATATACTCTTTCCTGTTTATAAATTGGGAGTATATTTCTGATATCTGCAGAATGTTCTGAAATTCATAAAAAAAGAATGTTGACTAAGTGGTAAGTTTCAAGGGGAACAGAACTAAATATACATAATTACAGAAATTAATTAAAACTATTTTTTAATTTTTTTATTACTATTATGAACAAAGAAGTCACACTTTCTATCCTTGTTTATCCTTATTCAAGGTCCCATCCCCCTCCCACCACATCAGGTCATTCTCTCTTCTCCACAACTAGTCCCCACTCCCCCAGGCAGGGGTCCCAAGGTCCCATGGTCCCAAAATTGCTTAGTTCAGCCTCCACTCCTGGCAAGTCCAGTTTTCTTCTTCCAACATCAAGACTGAGTCAGGTGTTCCTCTAGGGGGAGTGGGATCCAAGAACTATTTTACAATGTAGCTTTTATTCGGTTTTTGTAGCAAAAACTAGGCAGTAATTTATGAAGAAATAATGAGGATTTTTGTCTTTTCCTTAACCTTAGTTATTGCTGTCTTTTGCTTATAGAAAGATTGAGATAAACTGGGCAGAACTTCACATATTATTTAGTACTGGTGAAATTAATTTAACAGAAGCACTAAATACTTTAGACCCTAAATTATAAAGGCAAAAGCATTATTAAGGGTGTGCAGTTGTGGATCCCTCTGTCGTCATTATTGTTATTGTCTTTTATGCTTTTAAAGAGGTGGTATGATTTAAGAGTATCTCTCTATTTCTTTGATTGTTTCTGTGTGTGTTTGTGTGTGTATGTGTGTGTGTTGTGTGTGTGTGTGTGTGAGAGAGAGAGAGAGCGAGCGAGAGAGAGAGAGAGAGAGAGAGAGAGAGAGAGAGAGAGAGAGAGAAAGAGAGGGAGGGAGGGAGAGAGAGAGCTCATATGTGTGCATATGCCATTTTTTGCAGGTACCTGTGGACCTGTGGAAGTGAGATGGTGTTGGATCCTTGGAGCATGGAGCTGGAGTTCCTGCAGTGTTGAACTGCCTCTCTGATATAAGCCCATGGATCAAGCGAGGGTGTTGTAGAAAATATAACCTAGAGTCATTGAGCTATTTCTTTAACACCTGCATTTTGTGTTTCAATTATAGAGCGAGAGAAAAAATTACCTATATCACATTAAGCCATGCTTTCTCATGATATAGTGCTGTTTTATTGAGCTTAGATAATCTGCTTTTTATAACATGCTTACTGCAACTTCATTGGATTTGAGACAATAAAAAAATAATAAATAAACCATCAAACTATGTCTCAGACAAAGAGAAATAGCTAAGGTTCCAAAGCTACTTTACACAGGTAAGAATCATCTCTAATGTTTTTATAGTTTAACACCTCAGATTTCTCAATCTGATTTTTCTAATATTTAATACAACCATCTTCAAGATAAGTCTTACAATTTGTCAAGCTATCTTTTCAAAAGTGACATGCTAGGGTTTTATTTGACCATACCATCATAGATTCATTTGGAAACAGAAAAGGATACTAAAATTTACCCATCGATGAAGCTGCAAAAGGAACCTATAAATACCAGCTGAAAATTTAAAAACTTGCACTATTACCTCAAAAGATGTTCAAATCAACAATGCTTCACAGAAATCTGCTGAGTATTGGCTTCTGTCCCTGGTCAGGGCTTATTTCTTACCATAAGTATGCACATAATATATTTCATTAATCAGTACTCTCTTTCTTACAAATTTACATGTAATAATTTAAGGTAAGTCTCCTAGTTTTGTCATTAAAAATTTTACTTTATTTTATTATAAATACAGTCATTTTTTGTCCATGTATACCCTTGTTAAAACTCCCTTCCCCACACAAAATATTTTTTTTATCCACCATTCAAGATCAAATGATGGACTGTGCATCTTCTAAAAAGCCATTTTACCACTGATGTACAGCAAAATTTTAAAGTCTGTTTTATTTTGTTTAGCTCCATAAATTATTTGACCAATTTAAAATTTGTGGTAAAAATATTTTTATTAAATCATCACAATAATAATGACAAAATAATCACAATATGAATAACAGAATAGAAAAGTAAGACTTGCTCCAACTGCATCAGCTGAGAAGGACTGAGTACTTTGAAATTCACACTACCTTCCGAGGTGAGGTGAGCAGGCCCAGCACCTGATTATCCTTCCCGAAAGTTGTGTCCTGGGACCAGGATCGGTCTGTGGGGTTGACCCCAGACTCTCCTTAGCAGACAAAATTAGGGTTTGGCTATGAGGGGCTCCTCCAACTACACCTAAAAAAGGGGACATTGCAGGGCCAGCAACACCTCCAGGGCAAACTGCGTCATCAGAGAAGGACTGAGGCCTAGAAATTCAGACTCATGCCCAGAGCAGTGTCAGAGATCGAGCAGATTTCTTGCCCAGAGGAGACAGGAGCCACACAAGCCCTCTTGCCACAACTGACTAGAGCCACCTAATTATGAACCACTTAAGCCATGGGCAGCCACCACTGCAAAAATACATAAAATAATATAAAGAACAACAAGGCAACTCCAGATGAATCTGGTGGTTTCAAAACTACAAGAACTTAACAGAGCAATGAACGGAAAGCAGAAGGAAACAACACCAAAAAAGAACTTTATGAAGACCATTGAAGCCTTCAAAGATGTAAAAAAATCCCTTAAAAAAACAGAAAAAAAAATACAAACAAAAAATTGGGAGACATGAACAAATCCTTGAAAGAAAACCAATAAAAAGTAAACCAAAAAAAAAAAAAAGAAAAAAAAATTCCTGGAACTAAAAACTGAAAAAGAAGCAAAAAAAAAAAAAAAGGCACAAAATGAGGCAAAGATGGAAATAGAAAACATAAAGTAAAGAGCTGGAAAAACAGATACAAGAATAACCAACAGAATCCAAGAGATGGAGTCAGAATCTATGAAGTAGAAGACTCAGCAGCTAAAATAGATACATCAGTCAAAGAAAATACTAAAACCAAAAAAGCCATAACACAAAATGTTCAGGAAATCTGGGATACCATGAAAAGACCTAACTTGAGAATAATAGGGATAGACGAAGGAGAAGAATACCATCTCAAAGGCACAGATAATGTATTCAATAAAACCATAGAAAAAAATTTCCTAACTTAAAGAAGTAAATGCCTATAAAGATACAAGAAACTTACAGAACACCAAATAGATCTGACTCCCAAAAAAGTCAGTGTGCCACATTATACTCAAGCCACAAAACATAGAGAACAAAGAAAAAATTTTTGGAGCTGAAAAAGAAAAGGGTCAACTTACTTATAAAGGCAGACCCATAAGAGTAACACCTGACTATTCAATGGAAATGATGAAAGCTAGAAGGACTTAGAAGTTATAAGTCAATAAAAGAGCAAGGCTGCCAAATTAGAATACTATAACCAGCAAAATTATCAATCACCATAGATGGAGTAAACAAGATATTTCATGATAAAATCAGACTGAAAGAATATCTATCTACCAATCCAGCACTACAGAGAGTATCAGAGGGAAATTACAACCTAAGGATCACAGATAGACCCATGAAGCCACAAACAGTCAAGAATTCCACAGAAGATTACCCTGGAGAAAGGAAATACAAACAAGTTACCACCAAAAATAACAGGAAATATCAATCAGTGTTCAATAATATTCCTTAATATTAATGGACTCAACTCACCTATAAAAAGACACACACTAACAAGACAGATATAACAACAGAAGCCATCCTTCTGTTGCCTACAAGAAACACACCTCAACCACAAAGACAGACAAAGGCTCAGAGTAAAGGGTTGGGAAAAGATTTTCTAGTCAAATGGTTCTAATAAACAAGCTGGGGTTGCCATCCTGATATCTAACAAAGAGGACTTTAAGCTAAAAACAATAAAAGGGACCAAGTTGGTGATTACTTATTCATCATAGGAAACATTGTTTAAGAGGAAATTTCAATCCTGAATATTTATGCCCCTAATATAAGGGGCATAAATAAATATTTATTAGTAAAAGAAAACACTTCTAAAGCTCAAATCCCACACCAGTTCTTACACCCTAATAGTGGGAGACTTCAATACCCCACTTTCAACCCTGGATAGATCAACCAGACAGAGACTCAACAGAGAAATAAGGAGTCTAAAAGAGGTTATGATGCAAATGGATTTCATAGATATCTACAGAACCTTCTACCCAAATGCAAAGGAATATACATATTTCTCAGCTCCTCATGGAACTTTCTCTAAAGTTGATCACATAATTGGTCATAAAGCAAATATCAACAGATACAAAAAATGAAAATAATCCCTTGAATCATATCAGACCACCAGGGCCTAAAGTTAGAGTTGAACAACATCAAAAATCGAAGAAAGCCTACCAACTCATGGAAACTAAATATCACTTAGTTGAAACACCTCTGGGTCAAGGAAGAAATTAAGAAAGAAATCAAATACTTCCTAGAATTTAATGAAAATTAATTCACAACGTACCCAAATTTGTGGGACATAATAAAAGCAGTCTTAAGAGGAAAATTCATAGTATTACATGTCTATATGAAAAAACTAGAACAATCCCACACTAGAGAACTAACAGCTCAGCTGAAAGCCTTTGAACAATTAGAAGCAAACTCACGTAGAAGGAGTAGATGGCAGGAAATCATCAAACTTAGAGCTGAAATCAATACAATTGAAACAAAAAGAACAATACAAAGAATCAATGAATCTAAGAGTTGGTTCTTTGAGAAAGTCAACAAGATAGATAAACCCTTATCCAAACTAATCAAAAAGCAGAGTCTATCAAGATCAACAAAATGAGAAATGAAAGGGGATACATAACAACAGAACCCCAGGAATTCCAGAGAATTGTCACATCATACTTTGAAAATTTATGTTCCACAAAAATGAAAAACCTAGAAGAAATGGACAGCTTTTGGACAGGTACCATTTGCCAAAACTAAATAAAGACCAGATTAATTATCTAAACAGACTTATAACCATTAAGAAAATTGTAGGTGTCATTAAAAGCCTCCCAAAAATAAAATCCCTGGTCCAGATAGTTTCAGTGCAGAATTCTATCAGACATTCAAAGAAGAATTGCTACCATTACTCCTCAAACTATTTCACACAGTAGAAACTGAAGGAATATTGTCAAATTCCTTTTTTGAGGCCAAAATTACCCTAATCCCCAAGCCACTGAAAGACACAACAAAAAAGGAGAATTACAGATCAAATCTCCCATGAATATAGATGCAAAAGTTTCAACAAATTTTGGTAAACCGTATACAACAATATATATAAAAAAATCATCCAACACAACCAAGAACGCTTCATTCCAGAAATTCAGGTATGGTTCAACATATGAAAAACCACAAATGTAATCCATGATATAAACAAACTAAAGGAAAAAAAAAACACATGATCATATCCTTAGATGCTGGAAAAGCCTTTGATAAAATCCAACATTCCTTTATGATAAAAACTCTGGAGGGATCAAGGATAAAGAGAAAATATCTCCATATAATAAAAGCGATTTACAAGAACCCGACAGCCAAAATCAAACTAAATGGAGAAAAACTCAAAGCAATCCCACTAAAATCAGGAACTAGACAAGGTTGTCTTCTATGTTCTTAACTATTCAATATAGTTTTCAAAGTTTTAGCTACAGCAATAAGAGAATGAATGAAGATTAAAGGGATATAAATTGGAAAAGAAGAAGTGAAACTATCCCTATTTGATGATGATATGATTGTACACTTAAGTGACACACAAAATTCTACCAAGTATCTTCAACAGGTGATAAACATCTTGAGCAATGTAGCAGGATACAAGATTAACTCAAAGAAATCACTAGCCTTTCTATAAACTAAAGTTAAAAGGGCCGAAAAAGAAATAAGGAAACATCCCCTTTTATAATAGCTGCAAATAGCATTAAATACCTTGGAGCAATTATTACCAAAGAAGTAATAATCTATTTGACAAAAATTTTAAATCACTGAAGAAAGAAATTGAAGGGGATATCAGAAAATAGAAAGAACTCCCATGTTCCTGGTTAGGTAGGATCAACATAGTAAAAATGGCAATTCTACCACAAGCAATCTACAGATTCAATGCACTACCTATCAAAATCCCAACAAAAATTTTTAAAGACCTTGAAAAAAACAATACCCAAATTCATTTGGAATAAAAGAAAAGCCAGGATTGCCAAAAAAATTTTGCTCAATAAAAGAACCTCAGGAGGCATCACCACGCCCACCTTCAAGTTATACTATGGAGGTACAGTAATAAAAAAAGCATGGTTCTCCCATAAAAAGACTAGTGTATCAATGGGATAGAACTGAGGATCCAAGCATTAACCCAAAAACCTAAGAACACCTGATTTTTGAAAAAGAGGCCCAAAATTTTCAATGGAAAAAAGATAGTATATTTATGAAATGGTGTTGGGTTAGCTAGTTGGTAGTGTGTAGAAAACTACAAATAGACCCAGCCTGTCATCCTGCACAAAACACAAATCCAAGTGGATCAAAGATCTCAACATAAACCCAGCCACTCTAAACTTAATAGAAAAAAAAGGTGGAAAATACCCTTCTACGAATTGCCAGAGGTGACCACTTCCTAAATATAAAACCAGTGGCACAGACACTAAGAACAACAATCAATAAGGTGGACCTCCTGAAACTGAGAAGCTTCTTCGAAGCCAAGGACACTGTAATAGGACAAAATGACAGCCTACAGAATGGGAAAAGGTTTTTACCAACCCTACAAGTGATAGAGGATTTATCTCTAACATATATAAAGAACTTAAGAAACTAGAGCCTAAAACCTTGAACAACCCAATCAAAAAACGGGGTTCAGAAATAAAAAGGGAATTACTAGCAGAAGAATTAAAAATGGCTTAAAGGCACTTGAAAAGTTCTCAATATCTTTAGCCAGAGAAATGCAAATGAAAACAACTTTAAGATATCACCTTACTCCTGTCAGATTGTCTAAGATAAAAGACACAGATGACAGCCCATGCTGGAGAGGTTGCAGAGCAAGGGAAACATTCATCCATTCTTGGTGGCAGTGTAAGTTTGTTTAGCCACTCTGGGATGCAGTATGGTGGTTTTCAGAAAGCTGGGAATCAACATCCCCAAGGATCCAGCAATACCACTTCTGGTTGTATACATTAAAGATGCACATTCGCACTCCAAAGGCATTAGCTTAACTGTGCTCATAGCAGCATTATTTGTAATAGCAAGAAACTCCGAAAAACCTAGATGCTCCTCAACTTAAGAATGGATTAACAAACTATGGTACATCTAAACAACAAAATTATTGAGAAATTAATGCTAGTATATAAGCATAATGTTAACATACCATACCTCCATGTAGTATAAATGATCACACTGTGATTATGTACCTCTGTCCTTCATCACCTGGCTAAAGCACCATCTGATTGGTTTAATAAAGATCTGAATGACCAATAGCTAGGCAAGACAGGATAGACAGGATTTCTGGACAGAGATAAGAACTCTGGAAAGAATCTATTACTGGGGATTCTACAGGAAGTCATGGAAGAAGTGAGACACATGGTACTGAGGAGAGATACAGAGCCATGTGGCATAAGTCAATTAATATAAGTGGGTAAATTTAAGTTATAAGAACTAGTTTGGAAGAAGTCTACCCTATGTCCAAGCATTCATACTTAATAAGTCACTGTGTAATTATTTAGGAGCTGTCAGTTGGTCTAAAGAAAGATCTACTACACATCCAAAAGAACAGTTTTTCCTGGGTAACTTTCCTCTTATAAATTACTTGGTTTCATAGAAAATTTATTGAATTTATGAAACTACCAATTATTTGCAAATTTGACAAATATAGCACAAGCATAGAGAAAACTATGGCTAAAATTAAAGGTTTTTATTTATGATTGTTAGGCATACCTGCTTCAAATATTGATAATAGGTGGTTACTCTCCATCCCTATACATATAATAACTAGATTTACATTTTAATTTGTGTTTTTGTATAGAAAGTCAGTATTATGTATAAAGTGGGTAATAGAATAATGCATAAAATAAGTCCTTTTCAAGAGGAATATTGAATGAAAAGTCAATACATGATCTCCTTAAAATCTAAAATGATAATGCCCAAAATAGGTAATCACTTAGTACAAACTACCTGTATATGAAAACAACTAAAGAAAGAATTATATCATATCTTACTATATTGAATGTTTAAATCAGGTGAATAAATTCAAGTTTCTGAGTAGCACTTGCAAGTATGAAGAAATAAAATTGCTTGGTAAATTTTCATACTATTTGATATCCAATAATGACTAGTAAGTTAATATTTTTCTTTTTTAGAAGTTCACTCTTTACATAGATGCCAATGTAAATGGTCTCTCCTCATTACTTAATATAATATAAAATAATATCATTATATTTTCCCTAAAGTGGTTGATAGAACATAATTTTTGTATGCAACATTTTTCATTTTAACTCATTTCCCCTGAGGTTTAAATTTTCTTTCAGTTGGTAACAAGGATGTCAAATCTTTACAGAAAACTCATTTAAAATCATGTTTAAAGGAATGCTTAGTATATTAGATTTTAGAAAGCTTAGGTTAACATAAATTCTATTCATATGCTAGTAAAAAGAGAAAAACATCTTCAGCTAAATTTTGTGATAATGAAAATTCATAGTATTCTTCTCAGCTCATTTCATAACAAGAATTTTGCCTTTCTTTTGTGGAGAAACAAAAGTTGGGCAATTATAAAACTTCATTGTTTGGATTGTGAAAGGATTTCTAGGCAAATCCAGAAACAGTTCTCAAGGTTGCTAGTGGTGTTTATCTCAGAAACACAGCATGAGGAACAACTGGTATAAAGCCAGAGATCTGTCAGCCACCATCAATCTATTATAAACCACCCTCAAGTAATGCCATATACTATACAGAACAGAAAGCTTTCTATTTTAAACCCATAAATTAATAAATAGCAACAATAATAATATTAATTTGACCTTAATATAAAATATCTTTCCAAGAGAAATTAAAAATACCCCATATTCTTATAATTTGAAATTATTAAAGTTTGTAACAATCATGTTTAAATGTGTGCTAAATGGCAGATTAATACCTAAAGCTGCTATAGTCATCTTTTTTGGCATGAATTGTCTTCAATGAAAGGTGCCAGGTTTGCTAAAAGACTGTACGGTAAATCTTGACTGTTGAGTTTAGAGTTTGAGTAAACAGCAAATCAAAATTATGGTCACCTTAACTTAAATGTTGATAGATAATTATTTAGGTACAAATGCTGGGTTAGATCTTTTTCCTCAAGCACTTCTCCTCAGATCTCAGGTGTTGGCTAACATAAGCAGTGATGTTGGAAAGATTTGGAAAGAGAAGGGAGAGAGTAAGTCATAAAAAATATATTTCATAAAATTTCTTTTTTATTTTATTATTATGCACAAAAAATCACATTTTATATCCTTGTACATCTTTCTTAAAGGTCCCTTCCCCCTCCCAACACATAAGGTCATTCTCTCTTCTCCACAACTCCACATCACCCCTTGGGCAGGTGGAAGGTGGTCCGAAGGTCCCATTGTCCCAATATTGCTTAGTTCAGCCTCCACTCCAGGTAGATCAAGTTTTCTCCCCCCAACCTCAAGACTAAGTCAGGTGTTACTCTAGGGGGAGTGGGATCCAAGGAGTCAGTCCAAGGTGTTTCTGATCCCAGGCTGTTCAGTGGTTATGGTTTGCAGCTTGGGCATGCTTTGCATTTTCTTGTTAGTTAGTTAGTTTGTTTGTTTGTTTGTTGAGAGTCCACTAAAGAGTGAGTACACTCCATGCTTATCTTTCTGAGTTTGTGATACCTCGCTCAGGAGGATATTCTCCAAATCCATCCATATGCCTGCAAATTTCAGGATATCATTTTTTCTTACTGCTGAGTAGTACTCCATTGTGTAGATGTACCACAGTTTGTTAACCCATTCTTCATTTGAGGGGCATCTAGGTTGTTTCCAGGTTGTTGTTATTACATACAACACTGCTATGAACATAGTTGAGCTATTGCCTTTGGAGTGTGAATGTGCATCTTTAGAGTATATACCCAGAAGTGGTATTGCTGGGTCCTTGGAGAGATTGATTCTCAATTTTCTGAGAAACCACCATACTGCATTCCAAAGTGACTGAATATGCTTACACTCCCATCAAAAATGGAGGAGTGTTCCCCTTGCTTTGCATCCCCTCCAGCATAGGCTGCCCTCTGTGTCTTTTATCTTAGCCAGTCTAACAGGTGTCAGGTGTCAAAGTTGTTTTGATTTGCATTTCTCTGATGGCTAAAGATGATGAGCACTTTTTCAGGTGCCTTTCAGCCATTCCTAATTCTTCTGCTGAGAATTTCCTTTATAGATCTGAACCCCAGTTTTTGATTGGGTTATTCTTGGTTTTGGGCTCCAGATTCTTGAGTTCTTTATATATCTTAGAGATCAGTCTGCTATCACTTGTAGGGTTGGTGAAAATCTTTTCCCATTCTGTAGGCTGTCATTTTGTCCTATTGACAGTGTCCTTGGCTTTACAGAAGCTTCTCAGCTTCAGGAGATCCCACTTATTGATTGTTGGTCTTGGTGTCTGTGCCACTGGTGTTATATTTAGGAAGTGGTCACCTGAGCCAATTTGTAGAAGTGTATTTCCCACTTTCTTTTCTATCAAGTTTAAAGTGATTGGGTTTACGTTGAGGTCTTTGATCCACTTGGATTTGTGTTTTGTGCAGGGTGACAGGCTTGGATCTATTTGTAGTTTTCTACACACTTCCATCCAGCTAAGCCAACACCATATGTTAAATATACTATCTTTTTTCATTGAATATTTTGTGCCTTTTTGTCAAAGATCAGGTGTTCTTAGGTTTTTGGGTTAATGCTTGGATCCTCAGTTCTATTCCATTGATCCACAAGTTTGTTTTTATGACAGTACCAGGCTGTTTTTATCACTGTAACTCTATAGTATAACTTGAAGTCAGGGACGATGACGCCTCCTGAAGTTCTTTTGTTGAGCAAAATTGTTTTGGCAATCCTGGTTTTCCTGTTTTTCCAAATGAAATTGAGTATTGTTCTTTCAAGTTTCAAAAGATATTGTGTTGGGATTTTGATGGGCAGTGCATTGAATCTGTAGATTGATTTTTGTAGAATTGCCATTTTTACTATGTTGATCCTACCTATCCAGGGACATGGGAGAGCTTTCCATTTTCTGATATTCTCTTCAATTTCTTTCTTCAGTGATTTAAAATTTTGTCAAATATGTCTGTTACTTCTTTGGTTATTGTTACTCCAAGTTATTTAATACTATTTGCAGCTATTATGAAGGGTAATGTTTCCCTTATTTCTTTTTCAGCTCTTCTATCTCTAGTGTATAGAAGGGCTACTGATTTCTTTGAGTTAATCTTGTATCCTGCTACATTGCTGAAGGTGTTTATCAGCTGTCGAAGTTCCTTGGAAGAATTTTGTTGGTCACCTATGATTACAATCATATCATCTGCAAATAGAGATAGTTTCTCTTCTTTTTCAATTTGTATCCTCTTAATCTCCTTTCATTCTCTTATTGCTTTAGCTAAAACTTTGAGAGCTATATTAAATAGATAAGGGGATAGATGACATCCTTGTCTATTTCCTGATTTTAGTGGGATTGCTTTGAGTTTTTTCTCCATTAAGTTTGATACTGGCTGTCGGCTTCTTGTAAATCACCTTTGTTATTATATTTAGGTATTCTCCCTGTATCCCTGATCTCTTTAGGGCTTTTATCATAAAGGAGTGTTGGATTTTATCAATGGCTTTTTTAGCATCTAACAATCTGATCATGTGGGTTTTTTCCTTTAGTTTGTTTATATGATAGTTAACATTTAAGGTTTTTTATATGTTAAACTAGCCCTGCATTTCTGGGATGAAGCCTACTTTGTCATGGTGGATGATATTTTTTATATATTGTTGTATACAGTTTGCTAAAATTTTGTTGAGTATTTTAGCATCAATATTCAAGAGGGAGATTGGTCTGTAGTTCTCCTTCTTTGTTGTGTTTTTGAGTGGCTTGGGTATTAGGGTAATTGTGGCCTCATAAAAGGAATTTGGCAATATTCCTTCAGTTTCTACTGTGTGAAATAGTTTGAGGAGTAATGGTAATAGTTCTATTTTGAATGTCTGGTAGAATTCTACACTGAAACCATCTGAACCAAGGCTTTTATTTTTGGGGAGGCATTTAAAGACAGCTTCAATTTCCTTAAGGGTTTTAGGCATGTTAAATTTCAAAAGAGAATAAAGTGTCTAACCTAAATTAGTGTTCCCAGATGGATGAACTCTTCGTATGCTTCAGAATAAACACTCTCTTATTACATTTGTGGTGTGAATTCTGGTTTTAATCCCTTATTGGAAAAACAGAAAATTCAGTACACAAAGAGTTGATAATGGCATAGGAACATACCTGTCTTTGTCTGCATTTCAGTATAATGTCATTAAATTATTTGTTATATAACTAAAAGTGAGAAAAGAGAGAGTAGAGGGGAAGAGAGAGAAATATTAATAAAGCAGGAAATTATTGCCCTTATACATTTACTGTAACATTTGCAGGGTCATATATTACAGCACTGAGAATATTGACCTTGAATCTAGGCTGCCCTGGAACATCTAGGGCTTATCCCTTAGTTCCTCCATGCCATTGTAAAAGCTCCTCTCCCTCTCAGCTGTGTTTTATTCAAGGAGGATAATTAGGTAACATGTAAATTGTGCAAATCCTGTTTGACCCAAAACAAAGTTCTTGTGCGTGTTAGATATCTTCAATTTTATTTAAATTATGAAGATTATGCAGTAAACATGGCCACAGATATGAGCTCATAAAACCCATAACAATATATTTTAAATTTTTTTCTGAGTAACTATTTGATCACAGAATAATATCTTATTCCAGGTATTACAGAGCTGTGGACAGCCTAGAAGGCAGAAAGTTATAAGGGCTTAATTTAAAGTCATAGCAACCAAGCATATTAACATATTTTAATAACTTCCTACATCATAGTAATAAGCCGGAGGCAGTTTCTGCATGTGTAGGCTGAGGTTAGGAGACAGTTCTGAAGGAGGTAGATAAAGGTAAACAAATTCAAAGATCATAGCAGTTAATGGAATAAGAAGAATACGATTATACTTCCAAATGCAAGGGCAAGCTGTGACATAATTTAGGAAAATTGGATGGTTAACAACTGCACTGTAGTAATGCTAAAGTTATTATTTTAAGGTTTTTTTTTTTCTCCTTTAGGAATGATCCATACAAGTCATTAAAGAATGCTGTTATCTTCATAAAATTATGAGATAAAAATCTAACATTATTTTTCCACTGGGAAAAAGCCCAATTACCTGAAACCGGACAGCAATCACTATCTAAAAAGAACAACAAACTTGTCTCAGCTAGGAAACTGTTCCTCTAATGTAGTGAATGAACACTTACAGACACTCTACCGGGCTCGTATAAGCCATGGTGTCATTTTCAGCACTTTTCAAAATGTTGATCAATAAAGTTGCCTTCATTGTGAGACTATAAAAAGTGAAGTCTCTCAAAAAATATTTATCATTTTAACTATTTCCATTAAATATTGCCTCATCTAAAATTATTTTTATTCATTTTTAACAAATAGCCACTATTTGAGAAAATGAAAACTTAAATAACATTAGGCTTCAAAACCATATCTGCAATTGCTAATGTTTTATTAAAGATCATTTTTTACATGTTAAAATTATCTACAATCTGGAGATTATACAGACATTGCACCTTCTAAGTTTATATCACCTTTAAAAAAAAACTAGGCATGAGCTACTCATGTTTTTCCTTAATGAAACTAAAGTGAGGCCTTGCTCTTAGCATATTAGAACAACTTAGTAATTGCCAATATCATGTTTTATGTTGTAGCAATTTAATTTGTGTATAATTGCAAAACAATGAGTATCATCCTGTTATACAGTATGGGTTCAGATTATGAACATGTTCTTAGCCTCTACGAGGAGCTTGAGTAGAAGTCTGAAGAAAATAACAAACTAGTTGATATTACCTTGCTAGAAACAAGAATCTCAATTTGCAGATTTTATAGTTTTGAACACTCAGAATCAGGTCAGAACACATCAGAAATTTTTGATTTTTAATTCTTCTCTCATTTTTGTTATTTAGTTTTTACTAAAAATATTTCTGGAATACATATTTTCTCCTAAGGAAAATTAACTCCTATTTAATTTAACTTGATCTTTCATGGCTTACAAAATTCTACTGTTCTTATTGCTGTATTTTAGGTTCAGAGTTCATTTACTGGAATTATAGTGTTGATTCCCTATGGTGTCTGCCTTTTAAATAAAACAATTTAACCAAAAACAACATTGTGAGTGATTATATTTATCTCAGCATGCATTCTACTTCTCTCTTGTTTAGATAATTTGAGATGTAACAAAGACCCAGGGCTTCTATAAATTCAATCCAGTGTACTGTTTTATATCAGTATCCAAGTCTGATCTCACTAACTTTTTAGTCTCTGTTATAATGCATAGTATATAAGTTCAATTCAACTGAAATCAAAGAAAATGTAGATAGGCACATACGTTATTCTTTCATGTTGGGAGACAAGTGTGACACTGCTTCTAGGTTAAGAATAAAAGGAAATAATTTATAAAGATGAATATTTCTGCTATTCATTTATTCTCAACACAATTCATTCTACTCAATGGCATTGTTATATATTTCTTTTGTTCTCTTGTCATTCTATTTTATTTTTTTTTAGAAAATAAGTTCTTTTTCTCCATGTAAAATAAAAAAATAAAATAAACATTTATGCAAAGTTAGAAGACATATTTTGGTATTAATCATATTAAAATTTCTCAATACTTGTTAAAATAAAATTTATGTTAAAATTTCTATTTACCCTGAAATGCTGCTTCTTTCATTGTGTAAAATTACACTAGTATATAAAGCTGGTTTTTGTCTTATATAAATAGTTTTGAAGTTGGTATCCTTTGTCAAATGATTCCATTAGTTAACTACCTTACACATTTATCACTGATATTTGATATTATTATTCTGCGACCTGTAAGAATACTTAAGGTCAAGAGATATAACCAGAATATGGACAGACTGCCTTTTATTCTTACTAAATGGGAATGAAATGTCAATATACACTGGAATTTTGCTTTCACAGAAAAGTGAGAGGATGTGTTTCAATAATATGGCTTTTGTAGTTTCTTGCTCCTGAAATCATCCCTCTAGCTGTCTTTGGAACACATGGTACATACTATGAAATGTAGAGTATCTGGTGCATGCAAGGCAATAACTAAAACAGAAAATGAGATAGCAGTAATGATTTTGTACATCAACAAGGCCTGAAACTTATCCTACAAAAGTGATGAAAAACAGGGCTCAAAGCTCCACAGATCCTAGGACAGAATCCACTTCTATTATTTTGTCAAATTGACATGCTATTGAAACGACTCTTAATGACATATTATTAAATGCAATATCTGTATGACGTCATTTTTTTTTTTTTTTTTTACTAAGACCCAGAGAGTATTGTGGGAAAAGAGACAAAAGCTTGTAATTCCTAAATGTGGTAGAAACATGGAATCAGTATCTTCCATTTTTTTGTGTTCTAGAAGACACACAAAAACTCAAAGTGTAATGATACAATACACAACACTTGAACAAGCTAAAGCCAGAAAAAGCCCAATAGTAAGTAGGGGATTACACATGAAATGTCATAACTATGAAAAATGACAGCAGTTCCTAACTTCTAGGAGGAGAATCAATTTTTCTTTCAGATGTGATCCTTGGTAAGTTGGCCAGGCTCTGAGAAGATGTCCAGGCACCAAAAAGTACCTAGGCAGCACAAATTGAGATGAAAAGGTTTTAAAATGATATCACAATGAAGGCAGCCTTAAGCTGAAAATTCATAGCACTAGATGCTTACATGAAAAGACTAGAGAAGTCTCACACAAGAGAACTATCAGCAGAGCAGAGCCCTAGAACAAATAGAAGCAAACTCACCTTAGAAGAAGCAGAAAGCAGGAAATAATCAAACTTAGAGCTGAAATCAATACAATTGAAACAAAAAGAACAATACAAAGAATCAATGAATGAAAGAGTTGGTTCTTTGAGAAAGTCAACAAGATTGATGAACACTTATCCAAACTACCCAAAAAGCAGAGAGAAATAATCCAAAGTAACAAAAATAGAAGTAAAAAGGGGTACATAACAACAGACCACAAGAATATCGAGAGAATTATCAGGTCATAATTTGAAAATCTACACTCTTTCTTTATCTGCCCTTTTATCTTTGTATAGGAGGGCTAATGATTTCTTTGAGTTAATCTTGTATCCTGCTACATTGCTGAAGGTGTTTACCAGCCGCAGAATTTGCCTGGTAGAATTTGTGGGTCACTTATGTATACAATCATATTCTCTGCAAATAGAGATAGTTTCACTTCTTCTTTTCCAATTTGTATCCCCTTAATCTTCTTTCGTTCTCTTATTGCTTTAGCGAAAACTTTGAGAACTATAGTAAATAGATAAGGGGAGAGAGGACATCCTTGTCTAGTTCCTGATTTTAGTGGTATTGCTTTGAGTTTTTCTCCATTAAGTTTGATGCTGGCTGTTGGTTTCTTGTAGATCGCCTTTCTTATATTGAGATATTGTCTCTGTTTTCCTGATCCCTCCAGAGCTTTTATCATAAAGGAGTGCTGGCTTTGTCAAAGGCTTTTTCAGCATCTAAGGATATGATCATGTGGTTTTGTTCCTTTAGTTTGTTTAAATGATGGATACGTTTAGGTTTTTTTTGTAGGTTAAAACAACCCTGCATTTCTGGGATGAAGCCTACTTGGTCATAGTGGATGATATTTTTTATATATTGCTGTATATGGTTTACCAAAATTTTGTTGAGAATTTTAGCATCAATATTCATGAGCAAAATTGAAAATGAAATAAGAAAAACATTACCCTTCATGATAGCTGCAAATACAATTAAATACCTTGGAGTGACTATAACCAAAAAAGTAACAGATCTATTTGCCAAAAATTTTAAATCACTGAAGAAAGAAATTGAAGAGGATATCAGAAAATGGAAAGCTCTCTCATGTTCCTGGATAGGTAGGATCAACATAGTAAAAAATAGCAATTCTACCAAGGCAATCTACAGATTCAATGCACTGTCCATCAAAATCCCAACACAATATCTTTTGGAACGTGAAAGCAGGGGATGTACTCACTCATTAGTGGACTCTAAACAACAACAATAACAAAAAAAAGTAAAGCATGCCCAAGCTACTAACAACAACCACTGAACATCTTGGGATCAGAAACTCCTTGGACTGACGCCTTGGATCCCAGTCCCCCTAGAGGAACACCTGACTCAGTTTGATGGTAAGGGCAGAAAAGTGGATTTGCCACGAGTGGGGGCTCAACTAAGCAATATTGGGACCTTGAGACCTTGGGATCGCATGCTCGGATGGGGGATGGGGAGATGTGGAGATGAAATAATCACCTGATCTGGTGGAAGGGAGAAGGGACCTTGATTAAGGATATACAGAGATTGAAAATATGACTTCTTTATTCATAATAAAAAAGACAATCTATACTCTACAAAAATTGAAAACCTAGAAGAGATGAACAGCTTTTGGACAGTTACCACTTATTATTAAATCATTATTTAATAATTATTATTATTAAATCAAGATCACATTAAAGACCTAAACAGACCTATAAAACCAAAGGTAATTGAAGCTGTGATTAAAAGTTTTCTGAATAAAATAAACTTCAGCCCCAGATGGTTTCAATGTATTCAAAGAAAAGATAACACCAATAGTGCTCAAACTATTCCACACAGTAGAAACTGAAGGAATATTGCCAATTCTTTTTATGAGGCCACAATAACCCTAATACCCAAACCACTCAAAAATGAAACAAAGAAAGAGAATTACAGACCAATTTCCCTCATGAACATTGATGTAAAAATTTTCAACAAAATTCTGGCAAATCCCACAAAATATAATATAAAGTCGTTCATCACAATAAATTAGGCTTTATCCCAGAAATGCAGGAATGGTTCAACATACAGAAAACAGTAAATGTCATCCATCATATAAACAAATTGCAGGAAAAAAACACATGACTATCTCTTTAGAGGCAGACAAAGCATTTGACAAAATATAACACTCCTTTATGATAAAAGTCCTAGAGAGATCAGTAATATAGGGAAAATACCTAAATACAGTAAAGGCCATTTACAAAAAGTTGAAGGGCAACATCAAACTAAATGGAGAAAAACTCAAAGCAATCCCACTAAAATCAGGAACTAGACAAGACTGTCCCCTCTCCCCTTTCCTATTCAACATAGTTCTCAATCTTTTAGCCAAAGCAATAAGAGATCCCAATATACTAGAGCTCAAAACCCTTAATAGCCCAGTTAATAAAAAAGGTTCAGAATTAAAAAGAAAATTCTCAGCAGAAGAATTACAAATGGCTGAAAGACAGAGGAAAAATGCTCAACATCTTTAGCCATCAGAGAAATGAAAATCAAAAGAACTTTTAGATACCACCTTACACCTGTCAGAATGGGAAAAATTATAAACACAGATGACATCCTAAGCTGGAGAGGATGTGGAGCAAGGACAACACTCCTCCATTGTTGGTGGGCGTGTCAGCTCATTCAACCACTCAGCAATGCAGTATGGCAGCATTTCAGAAAACTAAGCCTCAGTCTCCCCAAGGATCTAGCAATATCACTTTTAGGCCTATACCCCAAAGATGCACATTTGCACCTTAAAAGCATTAGCTCAATTATGTTCATAGCAGCATTATTTGTATTTGCAAGAACCTGGAAACATCCTAAATGCCCCTCAACTGAAGAATGGATTAACAAACTGTGATACATCCACGCTCAGCAGTAAGAAAAAATGATATCCGAAAATTTGCAGAAAAATGCATGGATTTGGAGAATATCCTCCTAACTGAGGTATCACAAACCCAGAAAAAGAAGTAGGGGATATACTTACTCATTAGTGTACATTTAAAAAAAAAAAAGAGCTCAAGACTAGAACATAGCTAAATGACACAGTGCTTCATTTCTACATTGATGGCCTCTGGCAGGGGTGTAGTTAGGAATGTCTCATACTGTTCAAGCGGCTGGCCACAGGATGTTTAATTATACTCCAGTAAATAAATGAGCAGCATGAATGGGCTTTTTTGCAAATGGGGAGAGCATAAGAATGGATATAAAACTGAAAGGACTGATAATTGAGTTTAATAAGGTGCATAATGTAAAATCACCCAATAATGAGAAATAAAATAAAATAAATTCAAAAAAATAGTATCAAAAAATAATATCACAAAGCCTGATTAGAAGCAAAGTGGGAGGTTTTACAAGGTGAGTATGACCATAGTACATTATATTAAATTCTCAAAGAACTTCCTTTAAGAGAAACATCTGAAAGCTTCCACTGTTCCATCTGCAATAACATTTGTTTTAATCAGACTTCTAAAATTCATAAATTAAATTCTAAAATATATTTAAATTCATAAATTTCTAAAATTCATCAATTAAAAGCAACTGACCTTGCAGTCAGTCTTTTATTTTTATTTTCTTAAATATGAATATTACATTATTAAAAATCTTATTATATATAAAACATGTTAATCATAAGAAATACTGAGCATGTGTGGGCATCCTGATTCCACAAATGCTCTTGTAATTCTATTATGCTACAACATCAAAGCCAGGATAAAGAAAGTGACATTTGAATTTGTAACACCAGGGAAGAGAAACCAGGGCATGCACTTTTTAATTTAGGTGTTTATTATTGTCCCTCTAATTAGCTGATTATGCAAATCTTCCTACTTCTTTCTCTCAGCTCAGGTTGTGCAGGTCCTTTTTCTGGGGAGTCATAATCCATAAAAGAATTAAGAATAGGTTCACAGAAGGAAACACACATATTGTGGCAAATAATACAACAGTACAGGATATTCCAGGGTATCTGAGCATAGCAACAAAAACATACCTGAGGGGGAACTAGAAATAATTCAGTGAGTTAAAACAAGATTCAAAACAGTTTTTTTTATTTAGACATTTTCTCTCTGTGTCTTCTAAACAAGTGGCCTGTATTTGATTGTGAACAATATATGTTGACCAATCTCAGCTGGGAACATGGAGACTCCACCTGATAACTAACTGGAAGATAACTTCAAGCTGGAAAAAAGTTCCAGCAAACTATTTCAGTTGAGGTACAAGAATAATTCATTACATATTACACAGGAAAGGATATGAGGAATTTAAAACCAGTTATTGCTATTTTAAAATGAACTCATATAAATATAGAATGGACAACTGACTTAAGAAAAATCAATGGGTTTTAGTCTAACACTTGCCTACATAAGTCAGCACCATGGAGCATTTGCTAAAGTAAGATAATGAAATAATAGAATTTTTTTTTTTGTCTGAAATGCAATAGCAAGGTTTATTGTCAGTGCCATACAAGCAAGGCAACCTGCACCTGATGCAAATAATAGAATCTTTAAATGGAAGGAAACTGTCTAAATCAATTTAGTTTGATTGTTGTTTATAACATATTTAGGTTTTATTTGCTGTGGGGCTTCATAGTTTCTTGCAAGATAATCTAAAATAAAATAGTAAAGAATTGTGTTGTGATTCTAAAGGGGGTGGAAAGTGTGGATATAAATAAAAAGCCATAGAGGCTAGATATATTTAACTTAAAAATAGACTTAAAAACAGTTTCAAAATAGAATCTTCACTTTTGTAAGCAATAAAGTAATATAAGCATCTATTAATAATCTTTATTATGAAATACAATATATCAAATATCATTCATACGGAAAAGCATATTTATTAAAAAATAATGTATACAGCTCACATGGTGACATGAATGTTCTTTATCTCAGTGAGTGCCACTGTCCTATAGTGAAGGATGTGGTCATATGTCTTTCTTGTCTTGGCCCTGTGATAATTATAAACACATGTCTATATATGTCATCTAGTTATATTTCCATTTGACTTTTTTAGAAATTGTGTCATATTATGAAGAGACAGTTATTTGTTTTATTACCTCATTGTTTGAATATTTAAAAATAATTTTAATACATATTTAAATTTTTTTCTGTGGAGCTATACTCTTTTATGTATATATTATGTACGTATTGCTGTATATTGGGGTATTTTAAAAATAAACATCAAAACACAGATAACAAAGACCTATGGATGGTTATTCATAAACTGGATATCTATAATACCCATTCTACTGTTCATGGAGCACTGTAAGAAAGAGGTGGCTAAAGAAAATAAGAGCTGAAAAATTGTGGTGTATAAAATGCCCAGTGATTCTGGGCATGTCATTGCTTTTGCACTTGAGATCATATCAGCGGTGACTATTGACAAGAGAATTCTTCAAGATGGGCTGTGAATATTCTGTGCCAGAGTGAAGAAAGTACTAATGAATTTCCCTATCTAGCTGGACACACATGCAGATAAAGATTGCTGGGATAGGGGAAGGAATATATTTTCTTCGGTTATCTTATCACTGATAAAATAAAAATAGTTATGTTTTTCCCTATTTTATTACTATTAACAAACAGCTGGATGGAAAGTCACTGGACAAAAAAGATACAAGTAGAAAGCAGAAGGGTACCAATAAGAAAGAGGAACAGAAAGATGGGGGCAGCAAGAAAACAGGGGGAGAGAAAATGACCAAGATACAGTTTTCTCATGTGATACTGAAATTTACTGCTCTGTATAATTAACACATGCCAACATAATATCAGAATAAAAATGTTCAAAAATAAAGAAGCATGTAAAAATTAAATCTGTTATGCAATATATTAAATACCATGATAAACTACGTATATAGAACTCAGCATTCAATTATTCCCTCATTCAAGTCAGGAAAATTAGAAAGAGGCTTCCTTATGTCAAAGCTATACATAGGTCTTTAGAAACATAGTAGACAACACAATATAATTTTGCAACCAAGGATGATAGCTCCATTACTATAGTGATTGCACACAAGCTGGAGAAACTGAGTTCAGTTTCCAGCACTGAAATAATAAAGCAGAACAAAAATGTATGATTATAATTCTTTCACTGGAGACTCAGATACAGACAGAGCCCTGAGTCTTGTTCTGAGAAGAGCCTAAATTTAATTAATGTTTAGGAAGTTAGCAAGAAACACTGATTCAAAAATCTCTGTGGGCATCTCTTGTGGAAGAAGGGCACCCATGGTTTTCCTCTGAGCTCCACAGGCCCATTCATCTGCACAGAGACATGCAACCACACACAACCATCAATTTACAAACACATGCACACATATAAAAACAAACAACACTAGGTTTAAAACTCAGTAAATCTAGATTACATATTAAATATTCTGTTCAGAAATAGGGTGGAAATTAAACCTGAAATATCAGGCCATATATAATGGAATGTTATAAGCCATATTATAAGAGAGAAATAGCCAATAAATTTGGTTCTTAATAGTATTTTTCCTGTAGGACAAGTTAGTAAAATGTGACACTGAAGAGAGATATGATGGGTGAGGGCTAAGTACAAATCGTGCAAATCTACACAGGAAGCAGGAGGAAATAGAGCCAGCTAAGTACAGATCCATCTAGGACTTTACTCTTCCCTCTACAACAGTGAATCAGCTGCCTCTGTCTCTCCATCAGATCTGTCTTCTTTCACTTTTTTGTCGGTTGTCTCCCTCACTGTCATCACCCAGCTTTACTTTTGTAAAACACTGCTCATTTACTTATATTACACCCCTTTTACCTTTCTCAAAAAAAAACATTCTCATTACATTGTTTGTACATATTTCAATATACCATCGTTAAAAAATGCTTAGACTAAAAAGATTTTGTTTTGTTTTATGACTCTTAAACAACTGCCTCTAATTTGGTCATGTCTACTTCCCAGTACTTAGTAGTTAGACTGTTTGATAGTGGAACAGTAATAGTTATAGTCTAAGACTTGGTAATTGTCCTTGTCAGTTAATGGGATTTTTTAATTACTTACCTTAATGGGCATTTTGTCCTTTGATCTTATTATCATTATATTCTCTTTATCACCTTTCTATACCAATATTTTTTCATTCAACTACTCATGTTGATATAATAAAAATCTTCTAGATAAACTAATTTTGAAAAATTTGATGCCCAATCACTAGCCCTTTTTGAATCATTTAAGAGTTGTTTTTGCTCCTTTGTAGGATACTTTTCCAACTGGCTCCTAGGACATTTAACTATTGTTAATATCTTCTTGAACTAGCATAATGATTTATACTCTCCCTCTTCTGTATCCTGACACCTTAGTAGTTGAGCATGTTAAGATTTACATCTCAGTCAATATCTATTCCCAAATCTATTCACATTTGACTTGCTTGTATAAATCACATTGTATTTTACCTCATACCTTGATATTTTCTATCACCTTTTATAATGACTTCTAAAATCACCTAACAAATTTACTCTATTGTAGATTCTAACTTATGAGATATATTTACTTTAAAGCCATTGGAAATTCAAATTTACCAAGTCATTCATCAAGTAAGACAACTAGAGCATAGTAATAAAAGGCATTATTCAATTATTCTGTGCATTTGTTCCTAGAGTATATGCATATGTGTTTTTGTTGCATATTAAGGCTAGTAGTTGATTCAAGATGTTTTCTACATTCCTTCTCCATCATGTTTTTATTTGAGACAATATTTCTCAATGAACTTGGAATAAATAGGTTCAGCTAGTCTGGTAGGCCAATACATTCCCAGGATCCACCTGTCTCAATCTATCCAGTACTGGAGTTGAAGATACATAACAATATTCCATACTTTTACATAGATGCTAAAGATCTGAATTTAGATATTCATGCTTACACTGTAGGCACTTTGAAAAGTAGGTATTCTTTCAAACTTGTCATAGTCCTTTTAGAGAATTTCATGAATTAAAGAATAAGGTATAATGAATACAGAAAATAAATGAAAACCTTTTTAATTTTTTAAAGCATTTACATGATTGTTTAATACTTGACAACCATACAGGAACATCAGTTTTTTACATTATAGAGGTTTTCTTTTCTTCCCTATTAAGTAAACTTAAAAATTATAAGCCCTCAAAAAAAGAAGAAAAAGCACATAAATCATCACACATCCATTATTTTGTATTCAGCACAAATTATACAATGCAGTTTGAAATTATAGGTTTATATATCCTCTGATTAAAAGCACACTGATTCTGAATATTTTAAAGATTATAATTTTCTTACATAAAATATGCAAGTATTTAATATAAAACTGATTACAGAGCTCAATTTGCAAAATACTGCTTTCTGGAGATATTTTCCCAGAAAACACTCATTAGTGATTTTAACAAATTCTCTGTGAATAGATAAATACTTACACTTTTTCACTAATTTTTAACTTTTTAAATGTGTTCCAAATAACAAAAATATATAAAAAGAGTATTATAACATAAGTACTTATCTAGCAAGTAGCAAGTATGTGTGTGAAATTACAATTGTTTTATTCTAGAAACAATGTATACAGCTTGTGATGGCCTCTTGACCTGGGGATAATTGTAAAATCTTTCCTTTTCCAGTTATGAGATGTGTTCTATAATGGCTTTGGGGTATATTCGTTTTGCGCAGTGCGCCAATAATTCTCCTTAATGTTGTCCATTTGAACATGATCTGTTGCCTTTCCTTTTAAGGGACTCTCAACTTTTCCTAATGCAAATTTCTTTGTAGATTTCTTATTATTCAAGGTCTCTTCCCCCTCCCAACACATCTGGTCATTTTTCTTCTCCACAACTCCCCATCCCCTCCCTGGGCAGGGAGCAGACAGTCCTATGGTCCCACTGACCCAATAATGCTTAGATCAGTCTCCACTTCTTGAATAAGGATATATAGGGAAAGCTGAACACAAAGAAAATATATGTGTAGCAATCTTATTTGTATTTCTACCCTTGATAAGCCATGTTTATGATTCTTATCCTCTGTATAGTTATTCTTAACTCTTCTGCATTTTTAATTCTTTTTACTGTTTTTTTTTTGATAAATACAAAATAAAGAAGAAAAAAAAACAAAAAACAAAAACAAAAAAAAAAGTAAGATTTCTTATTATTTCTTACCTATATGCATTCTCTCACAAATGTTTTACATGTGACATATTTAATAAATTACAAAGTAAAATAATAATAATAAACAAACTAATTTGTTGTAGATGCTATGGGAATACTACATAAAACATAGTATTAGAGCATAGTCACCTGAGAAGAAGTTAAGGAAGACTGAAAGAAGCCTGATTTGCAAATCACTTGCATAGAATAATCATTAGAATAGCAGCTTATGTATATTTCTGACACCAAAGTTATATATGTCTTAGGCACTGTTCTATTGCTAGGAGTAGACACCATAATCAAGGCATAGAAATGAGGGTTTTCTTATTCAGAGGCCTATTCTATTATCGACATGCCAGGATACATGGTGGCAGGAATAGTAGCTTGGTGCTGGAGAAAAAGCTAAGTGCTACATCTTGATCTATAGGGAGAGAGAGAGAGACTGGGCCTAGCATGGGCTTTTAAAATTTGAAAGCCCACCAAAATGGCTATACATTCTAATTTTCCAATATTTTACATGGCACCAATCTCAGGTTATTAAGCTGTCAAGTAGGTGAGACAATGAAATCCATATAATAACTAATAAAACATTTAAAAATAAATGCTATGTATATGGAAATTTAAATATTAATCAACATGTATATAATATAAGTAAAATGGAAAAATATTATTCAGCATATGGAATATATGTATATATATATATGGTTTGTTTTGATTGAAAATTAAGACAGAAGTTAATAAAATATCTTTGAAAACCAAGGACTCATTTATAGATCAATAATCATTTCAAAGAGGCTAACTATAAACACACAAAACACAGGAATTAGATAACCCACCAGCAAGTCAAAAGATTGCACACACACACACACACATGCACACACACACACACACACACACACACACACACACCCCTCCACTGTGGGATAATGCTCTTGTACAATCTAAAGATTTTTCACTTGTATTGGTTTAATAAAATGGTGCCTGGTCAGTAGCTAGACAGAATGAAGAGAGAGGGCAACCAAACTAGGAGAATTCTGGGAAGAGGAAAGAAATGCAGAGAAACAGATGTGAGCCAGATTCAGATGAAGTAGGATGACATTGTTTTATTGAGCAAGGTACCAAGACACAGGGCTAAACATAGATAAGAATTATGGGTTAAATTAAATGTAAGGGCCCCTGGACCAGGAGTTGCTATAATATTCAAGCTCTGAGTTAATTGTTTGGGTATCAGCTGCTCTGTATTTGAGAGTTTCTGAAGGAACAGAAACTTCTGACTATACATACACTTCTACTACCACCTCTGCCGACAACAACTAAATAACAACAAAAAAAAAACTGAGCACTGATATCACTCAATATCAATTATTTCAGTTCAGCAATAAAACAACACAGACTACTAGAATGGATGAAAACAGGATCCATATTTTGACTTCATCCAAGAAACATATCTAACAAAAAGCACAGACATTACATCCAAGGATAAAAGATAGAATAATTGTATTTTAAGCAAATGGACCTAACAAGCAATCTAGGATAGTCATTTTAATATATATATCAAATTAGACTTTGAAAAACAATCAGAATAAATGCAGAAGGACACCACATACTCACCAAAGAAAACATTCACCAATATGGTGCTGTAATTTTTATGGTTTATGCAATAAACACAAGGGTACTCAAGTTCATAAAAACCACTCCTACAGCTTAAACCACATATTGACATTTATACACTGATAATAAGAAACTCCATTCCCATTGTCACCAACAGACAGGTCATCCACACCAAACTAAACAGAAATGCAGGAGCTTACTAATATTATACATTAAATGGGCCTAACAGATATTTACAAAACATTTCGCCTCAGAACATATAAAAAATTCACCTTCTTCTCAGCACATCCTGGAACTTTCTTCAAAGCTGACAACATGCTCAGGCACAAAACAGGTATCAACAGTTACAAAAATTGAAATAATTCTCTGAATCTTATAAGAATTCTCAGCATTAAAACTGAATATCTAAAACACCAGGATAGAAAAATACAGCCAGTTTACAAACTCATGGACATTGACCAATTCACTACTGAAAGAAAAATGCATTAAGAAAGAAATTGAAAATTGTCAAGACTGTAAGAAGTATGAATACAGAGCGTATTTAAAACAATGGGACATAATGAAAGCAGTTTAAAAGTTAAGTTCACTGCACTGTTTGATAACATAAAAATAATTGGAGAGATCTCCACTAACAACCTAACAACTTAATATCACATGTAATATTAATATAGTAAAATTGGCCATCCTCAAAAAAGCAATCAACAGATTCAATATGATCCACATCAAAATTTTGACACAATTCTTATCAATTGTGAAAGGCCAATTTTCAGCTTCATTTTGAAACACACACACAAATACACACACAAAACAATCAAATAAACAAACAGGATAGTTGAAACCCTTCTGAATATAAAAATAAACTGTGGGAGGTATCACTGTTCTAGGTTTCAAGTTGTGCTATGGAATTGTAGTAATAAAACCAGCATACTGTTGTCACAAAACAGATATATTTATCAATGAAATCTTTCTGAAGACAAAGATTTAAAACCACATACATATGTACACTTCGGACCTCCTGAAACTGAGAAGCTTCTGTAAAGCCAAGGACACAATCAATGAGACAAAATGACTGCCTAAAGAATGGGAAAAGATTTTCACCAACCCTACAAATGATAGAGGACAGATATCTAAAATATATAGAAAACTTAAGAAACTAGAGCCTAAAACCTTAAATAACCTAATCAAAAAATGGAGTTCAGAACTAAAAAGGGAATTCTCAGCAGAAGACTTACAAATAGCTGAAAGGCACTTGAAAAAAGTGTTCAATATCTTTGGCCATCAGAGAAATATAAATCAAAACAACTTTGAAATACTACCTTACATCTGTCAGATTGGCTAAAATAAAAGACACAGATGACAGCCTATGCTGGAGAAGGTGCAGAGCAAGGGGAACACTCCTCCATTGTTGGTGGGAGTGTAAGCTTATTCAGCCGATCTGGAATTCACTATGGTGGTTTCTCAGAAAACTGAGAATCAATCTACCCAAAGATCCACCAGTATCACTACTGGGCATATATCCTAAAGATCCACATTTACACTCCAAAGGCATTAGCTCAGTTATGTTCATAGCAGCATTATTCGTAATAGCAATAATCTAGAAACAACCTAGATGCCCATCAACTGAAGAATGGATTAGAAAACTGTGGTACATGTACACAATGGAGTACTACTCAGCAGTAAGAAAAAATAATATCCTAATTTTAGCTGATTTCTAAGCAGAGAGAGAGAAAGAGAGAGAGAGAGAGAGAGAGAGAGAGAGAGAGAGAGAGAGAGAGAGAGAGAGAGAGAGAGAGAGAGAGAGAGGTGTGCATGGGCTTTTGAAACCACAAAGCTAACCTCCAGTGTCAACTTCCTCCAACCAGGCCATGCTTCTTCCAAAAACACACCTTTCCTCTGATCATTGTAACCATTTCAAACAGTTCTGCTCCCTGATGAGCAAGAATTAAATATATAAACGTATAGGGGTTATATTTATGTAAACCACAAACGATATTTTCTAAGGGTGAGTACATGGTCACCCAGATAAATGACTTGCAAATAAATAGACATAATTTTTTTTAGGTCCTGCATTATGTGTCTATGTTTCTTGCTCTGTCTTTTAGCTTGTCTGTTTTTCAGTGAGCTACATTCTGGGGATTTTATTTTGCCTGCTACACAGGTCATCATGATGTTCAATGCATTATTTCTGTTATTATCCTCTTTTCTTTGTTTACTTTGCCAAGATTTTTTGACATTTTATTATTTATTCATTTTACATACCAACCACAGTTTCCCTTCCTTTCCCTTTTCCCACTCACCCCCAGCTTCTCCCCAACCCCTAATCTACACCTCAAAAATGATAAGGTCTCCCAGGTGTAGTCAGCAAAGTCTGGGATATCAATTTAAGGGAGAACCATGCCCCTCCCTCCTGTATCAAGGCTGAACTATGTATACATCTATATGGAATGGGTTCCAAGAAGCCAGTTGATACAGCAGGGATAATTCCTTATCCTACTATTGGAATTTACACTACATAGGTAAGTAGGCATGTGCAGCTTAAAGGTTTTGCAAGCAGATTCTGGAAATAAGGAGACCCTCATCACTTATTTAAACTTACTTAAGTGTCCTCCAAAACCCTTTGTCACATGTCAGGTTGGTGCCCTGACTCTGTAACAAGTAGAAATAGAAATGTTAAAAAGCTATAAATATTTATAATTCCAACAGATGCTAAAATGGTATATTCCATGGAATAAATCATACAGTTTATACTGAGAACCTGAATCTGAAAGTTCATTCTTGGAGAGGAGTACAACTGACTGAGTCAACTTCCATAGCTGATTACTGATTTCTCATCATGCCTCAAACACTTTACTTGCATTTACAGTAATAACTCTCTCTAGTGTGCACGTTCCACCACTAAGTTCTAAGAAACAGTAAGTTTGATTTGCCTCCAAGTGTACTATCATTGCAGTGTGAGCAAATAAAATTTTAAATATACTTGTCCCCTCTTTTTTAACTTCAAAGTTTATATTTCTAATGCTTGCATATATGTTTATATATATGTATATTTTAATTAGAGAGAGGTACTCATAACTCAAAGACTACAAGATTAAAGACATCCCTGTTTTATTTTACATTTTAGTGTTTTCTTTTTTATTTTTCTTTTTAATTTTTTTTTTAGAAAATAAAGTCTTTTTTACATTTTATCCCCATGCTCTCTCTCCCTTCCCCCTCCCAACCCCTCCCTGTCAGATTTTTGAAAGGAACTACTTAGGAATTTCCTTCTCAAATTTAAATATAATATTCACATTTTACATCCAAATATTATGTTTCTTAATTAGACTTCCAGTTCAGGACATCACATTACAAAATCATATTTTCCCTTAACTTTAATTTTTTATGTTTTTTTAAGTTAATTAAAAAGAGTTGTTTAGGTGAAAATGGAAAATTTTTATTACATTCAGTTTACAATGTTACTGAAAATTAGAAGACAATTCATCTTTGTTTAAAACTGGACCCAGTTATACACTATTGTATTTTCATCTTTGCATGCACATATTTATATTAACTTATCCTTTGCAGAGACAAAAATAATGTATTCGCTATATTTTTGACATTTGAAGTTAGTTTTAGGAGTACATTTCTTAGGGTAAACACAAGGACTGACTGTTCTTTTTTTTCCAACTGTTCAGAAATTAAGTGCAAAATGTACTAAGCCTTCCTTAAATTAATGACTTCTGTCTACCATGGATTTAGTTTGAGAAATATTTTGGCACAGTATTCAAATGTTCATAGCACAGTAAATTTTCAAACACTGAACTTTAAAAAATAATTTTCCTATTCATTTAGTTTTCAAAGCTGTATTATGAAATGCATTTCTTACTTTTATCCCACAGAATTTCGTTTATATTTCTTTCTTCTTATGTTGCATTATTTATGATATTTTACTGTAATATAAGTAAAATTGAAAAAACAAAAAAATCAATGTAAAAAATAAAATGTAATTAAATGAAGATAAAATGTGCTTTTAAGCACAAGTGCTTTTTCTAATTTTAGCTAGGACTTACACATTATAGAGATAAGAAGCTCACACCCAAATTTTCACTGTTTTGCTAGAGCAGTAAGGGCATGCCTGATTATTAGGATACCCAATTGATATTTTGAACTGATCTAGAATTGTTGTGTAGAACAACATTCATATCTAGAACTATAAATAAAATAGAAAATCCATGATTAAGAAAGTCATAGGCTCAATGGTAGCATCTATTAATACTGTTTTGCTAAAGAGTCATGGGGTCAAACTGCATTCTGAAAGTTAATTTCCATAGATGTACATTGCCTTCAGCCTTGGTCATGGAGTTTCTTCTTGTAAATGCTAGTGGTAAATGCAGAGACTAATTACTGCTCAATGTGCTAAGAGTAAACAATTGACAATAAAAATTAATAATAAACAATTGTGAAAGGCCAGCCGTAAAAGAATGTGCTTCATACTTGCCTCATGCTGAGACTCAGGAAACAATACAGAGGAAGAGGACCAAAGAAAGTAGAAGCCTACCTCAACAGGATCTGCCAGACTGAACTGACCCACCTTGGGACTTTTTGTCCTCCTTGGGGAGGGATGGAGGGATGGTGTCTGAGTCTGAGGGAGGGCAGAAAAATAATAGAAGGAGGGGAGGGAGGGGGATCAGAGGTAGATATGGAAAAATACCTTTATAAATAATTTTTAAATAAACTTTTAAAAATTCTACTCCCATATAGCATGTACTTCTACAAACATATTTTCTTCCTCGTGTTGTTCCATACTATTATCTCCACCTTTCTATCTCCTGTGAGTACTTTTTCCCCAAGTTTCTTTTTTTTATACGCGATATAAATATATATGTTCTAGACATGTAATGTCTGTCATTCTCAGTCTGGTTGATTGCACTTAATATGATTCCTCAAGTGGCATCTATCTTCTGTGAAATGACATAATTTCATTCCTTATGCCAGAATAAAAACCCATTATGTATTTATGTCATATCTTCTTTACTTATTCTACTTTTGATGGATGTCTAAGCTGATTTCATAATATGGCACAGAGAATAGAGCTGCATTGAATATGAATGTGTAAGTACGTCTGTTATGTTTCTTAATTTAAGTCCTTTAGATGTACACTAAGCAGTAGACATCTTTGTCTGATTTCCATAGTGTCTGGATTAGTGCTATCCTCATCAGAAGAGTCTCTGTGTTTCCATTACCCTATGTATTTGATAAAATTTCTGTTGTCTATATTGTATTGCCTTGAAACTAATGATGTGGAATTCAGTGTATTTTTCTGTTCTCTCTTATATTATATGTGGACCACAGTTTCCCCTTTCTCCAACTTTATTCTCCTTCTTAGCTCCTTCCTCACATGTCCTCCATTCTTTTTCACATCTACTTATCCTCCATTTACTTTCAGGAAAGACTAGGCCTTCCAGGGGTGTCAATAGAACATGGCATACAAAATGCATTAAGACTAAGCACATGCCCTCATATCAAGGCTGGATGTGGAAAAGCAGAAGGTGGAAATGGGTCCCAAAAGCAGGCAAAAGAGGTTAAGACAACCCCAACTCCACTGCTAGGAGTCTCACAGGAATAGGAAACTAAAAAGCCATAACATATATATAGAGAGATGACCTAACTCATACCCATCCAGGCTCCATCGTTGCTGCTTCAGTCTCTCTGAGCACCTCTGAGCCCTGCCTCATTTGATTCGGTGGCCCATTGGTCTCCTGGTGCCCTGGACGCCTCTGGCTCCTACAAAAATTCCATCCCCTCTTCTGCAGTGTTCTCTGTCCCCAGCCTAATGTTTGCTGTGTTTGTGTTTCTCTTATGACTAAAATTGTTGAACATTTTAAAATGTTTATTGTCCATTTTCACTTCAATTTTAAGGACTGTTTTCATCTTATAGATTCTAGGGTCTGGTTTATAAAGACCTTATTTACTTATGGATGAGTGTACAGAACCATATTATGTACTAATTGGTATAATGTGACTTTATTCTCCTGCTTATATTTTTTTCAGGCTTTCTCCTTCCTTATTGTTTTAGATTTGCTTTCTAAGTCTGTCTTGAATAAATACAAAAATAATAGTCACTACTGTCTAATTCCTGATTTTACACTGTGGAATTCGTTGAGCTTTTCCTTATTTATTACAATGATGATAATTAGCCTATCACACACAACTTTTATTATGCTGTGATATACTCTATTTTTAATTCTTTCAGAAATATGATTTCAAACTATTCAAAGACATTGTAACAAAACCAGTAGAATTTTGACACCAAAAAAAAAAAATACATGAAGAACAGTGGGGCATAATAATCAATCTAGAAAAAAACCCATAAAGCAATATTTATATTTGGAAAAAAATCTTTTAGAAAATATCTTTCCATGTAGGATCAAAAGTGATATTACATTTATTCCCCCTCCTTTTGTGAGAGGACAGTAGATAGTTCTAGAAGATGAGACTCCAGAATATATTCAACTGGGACTCAATTATCTTCCTCATATCAAGTACTCTAACTGGCAATAATAATGCTATTTCTGTTTTGCACAACACTGATTTGTAGTTAAATTTTTTGGCGCACAGAGCTATATTTTTTTTTCTTCTTTATTTTGTATTTATCAAAAAAAAACACAGTAAAAAGAATTTAAAATGTGGAAGAGTTAACAATAACTATACAGAGGATAAGAATCATAAGCATGGCTTATCAAGGGTGGAAATACAAATAAGATTGCTACACATATATTTTCTTTGTGTTCATCTTTCCCTCTGAATTTTTTTTTCCATCCCT